>KZ309510.1:0-33885 GCA_000376725.2 Ladona fulva
TAAAATGAAAGACAACCACAATAATATGCTACAAAAGACTTAATAAAGAGCAAATGATTAAGCTGCAGATAAGATTTCAAATAAATTCTAGTTCTATTAATTCTTAACTTTCATTCACACTTACTAACCTGGTGTGCTACACGAACATTTTTAACATGTTAATATAGGATCCCTTCTAACTTCGGAAAAGTATATTCTGCAAAGAAAGCTGACTTTAAAAATGAATGAATAAAAACATTAATATACTATGAAGGTTCTAAATCTACACAATGATTAAAATTCCTATGTGACTGAAAATTATATCTATTCCTTACAATTTAAGCATTCATTCATACTCACAAAGCTTTGACACTACATTAATTCCTTTTGCTCAGTCGTAATGTGAACCATGCTTGCCCTTTGCAAAGGTATATCTGAAACAAATGCAGCATTCTATAGCATAAAAAAAATAATTTCCTTTCTGGAGATAATTAAAAGCAAATGAGTATGATGCACTTTTCATTTAAAAAGTTCTATTTCTACCAGTTTTAAGCTGTCATTTACCAGACTAATCTTGGTCACTCCACATACTCCCTCTGATGAGTGATTATTATTTTCCTTTCTTGTCTTCAAAGACATGAAAAAATATGCCAATAAGGCCGCCATCTACAATGAAAGAAATAGGTACGTTAACATCCTATAGAAGAGTCTATTACTGCAAATGAATAACATTAAAATTAGACTATAAATAATTTCTAATCTCACCATAGTTCAGCCGTCATTTACGAATTGAAAGTAATTACTAGATCCTGTCTTCCTCTCTATATAGGAGGACTTTCAAAGAAGACTTCCTACAAAAACGAAGAAAAGAAGCACATTATTAATTCATAAAACATTTACTCTGAGAAAATGAATAAGTTATGCATTTAGTATAAATAAGTTTCAATCGAGAAAAGATCTAGTGATTTTTCCCGGCGTAGCTGCTGAGATATATTCTTTCGGACGACTCCAAAATTGTCATTTATATGTTCCAAACTGGGACTAAGTATATTACTTCTCTATAATATTATTTGTTCCATTCTGGACTTCCACAAATTAATATCTTCAAAGTAGGCCTTCTTCAAAAATGAAAGCAAACTTCACATTAATCACATACAGGAATGTTTAATCTTAACAAATGATTAATATGCATATTTGACTGTAAAGGATTACCATCCCTTACCTTCTTATGGCATCATTTACACTAACCATGCTAGGACAATACAGGATTTCCTATGATTCACTTGTTATGACAGTCTTTCTGGCATTCTGTTCAATAAAATATTTTCTCATAAATGAAAATATCACATATTTAATCTACAAAAAGTTTAATCTGATCAAATGAATATGATTATTCATTCTTCCATAGATAATATTTTTCCTTCCAATCCGAAGCTGGCATATATACATACCAAACTGATTCTCTCCATGCATTTCTTCTTCTAATGCCGGATATGACCCTTTCTTGCTGCCCAATAAGTAAAGTTGGCAATAAATTCCTACATGTTAGTGAAAGAAAAAAAACGCATAAATATGTTATAAAAGGGTTAAAACTGAACAATCTAATTAGTCCCATGTATGACTAAATCCAATTTCTAGTCTTAGCAATTCTAAGTTGTCATTTATTCTTACTAACCTTGGGCATGATATGTATACTTTCACCAAATTAATATGTGATCCTTTCATGACATCCACATAGTATTACCAGCAAGGAAGGATGCCTTCTAAAGTGAAAGAGAAACACATCAATACCTTATGAAAATATTCAATCTAAACAATGATTAAAACTCATATTTGACTGCAAACAGTTCTATTCCTATCCTTGTCATTTATTCATACCAAGTAGGAATACTATATTTATTCCTTTTGCTCAGTCATTATGATAACTTCTCTTGCCTACCATTAAGAAAAATCTGCAACAAATTCTGCCTTCTGCTAAGAGAGAAAAATAATACATTATTATACTTATTGGAGACAATTCAGAGCAAAAGATTACAATGATCATTTGACTATAAATACTTCAAATTTTAGCTTACTTTACCTGTCATTTAAATATGCTAAGCCTTGTCACTCCACGTATTCCCTATGATAAGGGATTATGTATTCCTTTCTTTCCTTCTATAGAGAAAAATACACCAATAAGGTAACTATCGAAAACGAAAGAAATAAGTACATTTGCATGCTATGAAAGTGTTAATTAAGAGCAAATCTATAAGACTGAAGTACAACTATAAATAATTCCTACACTCACCAAACTATAAACTTTATTTACACCTACAAATATCAGCAACTACATGTTTTCCTTCTATTCAGTTATTACAAGATCCTGTCTTCCTCTCCAGAATGGGGGATTTATTAGGATGTCTACCTCCTAAAACAAAGGAATGAAAACACATTGTTATGCCTTAAACGGTTTCATTCTAAGAAAATGAATAAGATTCATATAATAAATAATATGCATTATGGCCTAAATAATTTCTAATCGGACCAATACTAAACTATCATTATTACATACCAAGCTGGTACTACAGAAATTAATTCTCTAAAATGTGAAGTGATCCTTTCTGGATTTCCAAAGGGTAATATCTGCAAAGAAGGCTTCCTTCTGAAATGTAAAAAAATCATATGAATAAGCTATAAAAATGAGAAAACTGAGCAATTGACTTATATATACATTTGACTAGAAATATATTTGCTCCTACAGATCCCAAAATGTGAGTTATGCATTTGAGTATTGGGTGTGGCGTAGAAATTAAAAGGTGAGCTGAGTGGATAGAAAAAAACATAGCAGTGCTAGGAATGGTTGGGGAGGAAAGGGTTTTGATTGAAGTGATTAAACGCTGACAGAAGAAATATGTGGATCAAATATTGAGAGGAGAAGGTTTTCTGTAGAATATGATAGAGGGAAAGGTGATGGCAAAAGATGTTAGATGATATAAAGGGTTGGGTGAGTTACCAGGTAACGAAAGAAAAGGTTATGAATAGGGAATATTAGGGAAGATGGAACCACCAAAAAGTAGAACACTTAATTAAAAAATACAATGTAGAAGTGTGATCAGGAATACCTCAACTTAAGGCCAATGGATACAAGGCCTGAATATCCATTTGCAGGCTGTTGGCAATAACATCGTCATGATTGCATGCATATAGATAAAATATTTCTTTTCCTGCCATTCGATGCTTAAAATATGTTGCTACACTTGCATACATTGCTTGTTAGGTTCATGCAAACCATAATGGAGAAATAAATAGGAGAACATACATAAAAATCTATCCCTTTCGTTGTAGTGGTACTCGGCAATAGGAAGTGATGTGAAAATCTTTTGGTACATAATTTTAGCTTAATCCTTTATCTTCGAATCCAGGTATTTTCCAAGTACGTAAGTTTCACACAATTACCATAATCGTGTGATTTGAGCAACATGTCCAGCGTATTGTACAGCAAATAGATCGAAAGAGCGTCAACCTAGGTTCAAGGCCACCACTCCACCACTTCCCTTCTTTCTTCTCCTCACACACAACCATCATCACGGAAGAAAGGGATTAAGAAGAAAGGATCTTTTCTGAGGTTCTGAAACGGCTAGTTGAAACGATATCCAATCTCCTTAAGGGAGACTGCAGGTTCCATTGCAGAGTATCAGGGATAAAACTTTTGGCTTGGAATCTCTTTAAAGTATACAAGAGCTAAGCTAAGCTCTGCATAAGCTATTTGATAAATTTTTAACTAATGATTTCCATGATGAAATAAGCAACTTTGCTATTCCCTTTCTTAGCAAAAGCGATTTTTGAAGATAAACTTGAAACAAACCTTGTGTATATCCTATGATAAATGATGAAATTGAAAAAGAAAAAAGGATATTACATGGAATAAGATTATGAATGTGAGGTTGTTAGAAAAATGAAAATTAGAAGCCGAGCTCAGCAGTGAATAAAAATTCAGAGCTAAATAACTAAAAACCAATATTTACCATTCACATAGAAATCTCAATTTTTTATTAAAATATAGTCAGATATATTTAAAATCGTTTGAGAAAAATTAACCTGAGTTAAGTAATGTTGATAATGTTAATTAATTAAAGAAGAATGAATCAAGGAAGTTCCTAAAAAGAGTAAACTATATCTCTGATTTAGGAGTGGTTTTTGACTCAAGCCTAATTTTTTACTTACATATCAGCAGCATCACATCAAAAGCATATAAATTGCGGGGTTTGATTGGCAGAACATGCAGTGACTTCAGGGATATTAATTGCCTTAAAAATATTGTCCACTTCACTAGTAAGGTCTCGATTTGAGTACTGCTCAGTCATTTGGAGTCCTTATTAAAACAAGTATAACCACTCTTTAGAAAGAGTGCAAAAGAAATTTCTCAGAACGATTTCTTATAAATTTAACGTTGAAGGAGAAATTGTCCTCTATGAACCTATTCTAAGACAACTCAACCTACCTACTCTTCAAGGCAGAAGGGAATATATTGATATTATTTTTATGAATAAAGTCCTCAATAACATGATATCTTGCCCAGAAATGTTATCTATTGTAACCGTTAAAGTACCCTGCAGCTGTAACATCTTTGAAGTTCCCTACCTTAAAAAAAATAATCTCTACTATCTGCCAATTTTCAGTATCATGCGTTCACTTAATTGAGCTTGTCATGATGTTGACATTTTTCATCTCTCCTTAAATTCATTTACAAAGGTTGTTCAATCAAAACTGTATAAACTATTGTAATTTACCCTCTTTACCTAGATATGTACTTTTATTATATGTATGAACTATAGTGTATTTTATGTATTTTATCTTAGTTGTAGTACTATTCCACATGTATGTTCTTATCTTTAACTTACATGCATATGTGTGTACTTTTTTAAAGGGCAGTCCCTATGCCCGTAAAATAAACTGTTATTAATGTTGTTAAACTATATAAGGAATGATCAATCATAGAGACTTTAGACCAAAGCATCAAATAAATTTTCTTTTGTTGTTTAATAAAATGGAATGGCATTTAACGATACCAGAAGAATGCACTTGAAATGGCTATCATGAAAGGATCATCATGTCGTGAATAAATCATACATGCAATCGCATAAACACGTATGAGTATTTAAAAACTTGTTTGCAGTTAATATGCAGCAATTTAGTATAAAATGATCGCCTCCTATCTTGAGTAAGCCTTATGTCCATATGCTTGAGGGTACCTACAAAACCTTGTTTCAATACAGAGATTAAGTAAACTTTGAAGAAAAAGGATGTTTGTTACGTTCATTAAAGCGGCAGGATTCAGTGGTGAGGTGGTAACTGAGATATGGAAAAGATAACAGAGCAGCATAAATGAAGCAGTAGTTGTACTTAGACTTACTAAGAAGAGGTGGTAGGAAAAATGGATTGATAGTGTACAAGATGATCCACAGAATATGGAAAAGAATGAAAACCCTAATTTCATCTTGCCACAACCCAAATATGAGATGAAAGAAATAGAAATTAACAATTATAGAATTACTAACCAGAAGGAAATAGCAGTTGAGCTTAGCAATTATTCTATTGTTAGCACTAAAGAAATAGTTGTCGATTTCAATTAGACAACAGAGTTCAGGTGGTTATAAATATGGTTTCAAGGGTAACTTTAATGGCTTTAAATATTAAATCTAAAAGAGTTAGAAAAGGTTGTTACAGAAATGAAAGAAGAGTCAATTACAAATGTAAATAAGAAAAAAACACACAGTTCGCATGCTTGATTTTAGAGGCAGAAATGAAAGAGAAAAAGTCTGCCGTAGTCGGAGATCGAACCTGGGACCCCAACTGGACCGGGTTTACAAAGTCGCGAAGTTTAGAATAGAATGAAGAGGAATAGAAATTTTAAGACTTACATCGATAGGTCACCTTCAAGGAATGTTTCTTCCATCAGGCAAAATGCAAAGACATTCGCCTGCATTTGCCTCACGAGTTTTTTCTTAATTCTAAGATCCAAAAGCGCACTTGTTAAGAAAAAAAGGTTAAAACTATTTTGAAAGGAAAGTTTCCCTTTCATCCTGCATAAAACGCCAAAATCGAAAAAGAAAAGTAAATTCAAATCATTAATTGCTCTAAGAAATAAGGAAGAATCCACCTTGAACTTCGGAAGCAGAAAGGTAAAAGAATCGAAGATCTTTTGAGGCCCTTATCGGTCCCAGCAGGACTATTTAGAAGAGAAAAGGTCTTTGACTTAGAGATGACAAGGAAGTGAAAGTAACGGAAAGGAAAAGTAAAACATCAATCAGCCTTGAAAAATGCTCATCGTATATATATAAACACGTTTCCACGACTTCTCAAAGACTTACTGAAATTAATAGAAAGAGGAAGTGTTATTTTAAGACCTACGAAATAATACACGAACGTTGATACAAAAAGTGGTAATGACACACAAAATGCCTTTATTAGTCAAAATTTCCATAATATGGCAGCAAAAGGATGCAAATTTGATTTATTTAGCAGTCCAGCATTTTAAGACAGTTTTCAATGACTTTGGTATAGTATTTCCCCAATAACTTTGAAATGTCTCATGAGCAAAAATACAAAATATCATGTGTTAAAGAGAAAAATTTATTAATGTGTTTTCCTAAAGGAGGAGCTTTTATTTCCTTCTCACGATATATCTACTTTAGAACATCGGCTATGCATCTAAGTTTTCGACTATTGCCATGTGCACACTAATCCATATAATAAAAAAACTGCAAAGAACGATAGACGTTGAGGAAGTGTGTATTTGAAATTTGCTATTGACTACGAAACACCCATATTCAACTTAAATTAACAAATTTGCCAAATAGAATAGATTAATATAGCAAAAATACCAAGTATCAAAACGCCTCGGCTGCAATATTATTTGAAATTAATCTTACGATTTTTTAGACCNGAAAGGAAAGTTTCCCTTTCATCCTGCATAAAACGCCAAAATCGAAAAAGAAAAGTAAATTCAAATCATTAATTGCTCTAAGAAATAAGGAAGAAAGGAAGAAGAAGGAAGAAATACGATTTTTTAGACCGAGGAAAGATTGTGCCCCATCTTAAATCTTCAGAATGCATCGCATGCACCGTAGACTAAGGCACTATTTGTCATTGTTGCATAGGATACAGGTTTGAATCCCTAGGTAAATAATTTTCCGTTTGCGTGTAATCACGAGCTGAGCGAACTCGCCAATAACCAAGCGAACTCCCAAATAACTAAGGAAACTCATTATAATTAATTAAGCACATTCATCATTAACTGAACGAGCTCATCATAAACGAATTCTATAAAAACTAAGCGATCTCATCATCAACTAAGCGAACTCATAAATAACTAAGCAGACTCATCAACTAAGCAAACGCAACATAAACAAAGAAAACTTATCATCAACTAAGCAAACTCATTATAGACTAACCGGACTCATTAGCAAAACGAACTGATGATTAACTAAGCTAACGTATCATAAACTAAACGGACTCAATACTAAGTTAGCGAACTGACAAATAAGTAAGCAATCTCATAAATTACTAAGAAAACTCATCATTTACTAAGCGTACTCATCATTAGCTGATCGAACTCATGGACAACTAAACGAAATCATCAACAACAAAGCAAACTCATCTTTAACTCAGCAAACCTGTCAAAACGTAAGGAAATCCACCTTAAAGTAAACTAACTCATCATTACTTAAGTAAACTCATCATAAACTAAACGTAGTACTTCTGTGAACAATTTCGCCAGAGAGATTATATCCGCACAGCAAGAAGTACCAAACATGAAAATGCCTTGGCTGCAAGGTTATACGAAATCAACTCTATGAATGCTCAGAATGCGGAAAATTTTAAATTGTAATGCCCCATGTGAAATCCATAGGATTCCTCGGATGCACCATACGCCATTTTAATTAAATTAAGTCACTATATAGGTACATTATAACTTCTAGGTAAGGTCTGATCACCAGTAAAATTCAAATAAATTAAAAATCAATCTAAACCGGAAAAAAAGCAATGATACAATTACATACTAATTGTCATTTCTTACATACACATACTTGTAAGTATGCCCAATATTTAAAATATAAACTAATTAGATCTCGATTATTTAGTATGCCAAAAATATATTATGCAACGATGGCCTAATATAAAAAATATAAAATTTTTAATATGGAAGAGCTATTATTTCTATGCAATTACTTATATTTAAGTCACTTATTATAACTTCTAGGCAGAGTTTGATCTATCACCAGTAAAATTCAAATAAGAGTTTCCGTTACGACTTTGCAGTTTCATATCTGCTAAAAGTCACACAAAATGCTAAAAAATTTTAAATAAAGACATAATTCCGGTCATAACGATAATGCCAATTAAGAAAGATGAAAAACATTTCCATTAAATTAAGTATAACATAAGATAGGCACGAAAAAAGAGAATTGTTTCGAGGAAAATTCAAATGTTGAGAACCGTTACGTTAACGGATGAACAAACAAATGAGCCTATAGCTACTCGGAGTCTGAAGAAAAGAATATTGGGAAGTAAAATCCGGCGACGAAGTTAATGATTGAACAAATGTTTAATTAAAATCTGATGCAATCCTCGAGATAATCACTACGAACTTAAGGAAGAAAGGTTACAAAACTGGCAAAAACCACATCTTACGAAATTTGTGAACTAAACGCACGAGTTATATGCAAGACACTGTCTGTTTAAGTTTATGACATTTAAGCTAGCAGTCACAATCAAATTATTATAACGTAACTACATCACATGGGCTAGGTAAGAGTAGTCAATTTCCGATTTCACTCAATTTAAATCCACGATTTCCGAGATGAAATATTTAATAAATGCCTAGCGAAGGAAGCATTAAAGGAAGATTTAGGAATTCAAAAATTTATAGCAATGCACTTATTCAAGTTTCCAAAAATCTTCAATGTGTTGCTATTTCAACCTTAGATCGGAAAACGTACTTATCCGTACGAATTAGAACCAAATCGAACGAGATTCGTGATTTAAGTGCGATTGAAACTTAATTCGAAATTACATAAATCACAAAAAATGGAAGTTTGTTACGGATTAAGGTGTTGACTTTAACGTCGATCTCATGAACAATGTGCTTCACGCATTTTCACTATGCAACGACGACACTTGAGATATCAATTTCTCAGCTTACAATAACAATTATTTCTCTAACGATACATCTAAAGATTACATGTAACTATGGTATTACATTTAACTTACCGTAGGTGCGAAGTCCTCCCTGCCAATCGCGAACATCTTGACTCCTTGGAAAATCTTCCTTTTTTTAAAAAATAGTTACTTAATATAAATTATTATTAAAAATATAGAAACGTATTAGATCACCATTCCGATCCCAGTACCTTGATTTCAAATTTCTCGCCAGTCTTCAAATTTAAGTTTTAACGGTTCTTTCGAAAAAAGTTGATAGCACGTCCTACCTGGAGGAAATCTGCGCAAAGACTACGAAATTGACAGTTGGATTGATCTGAAATGACGCTTCCTGTTATTTGATTGGTCGAAACTGAATTCTCCGCCAATTGCCCCGCCCACTTCACGTTTTCAAACTTTAGATATACATTTTGAAAAATGAAACACATAATTAATGCAATGAGGCATTTATTGAATCGAATTTAAAATTATTTGAAATAGTGATTTTTCTTTAAAATTCCATTTTAATGCTTCGCACTTTTTTCACGATTGAACCATAATGATCGCGGAAAATTCCATTATGATTAATGATTTATATTCATATATTTGTTTACAATTGCTCTTTGAATACATATATTTATTATTTTTATCTATATATTATACTTCCGAATGAATTTATTAGTTATTTAAATCAATTAGATTAATATTACTTATATTACATATACACGGGGTTAAAGAAACAAAAGACTGGGATTAGCGCATCGTGCTAATGAATGTTTTTCTATGGTCACAATTGATGATATTTTATCAGAATAGTTCACTATGATTAAAAGGAGTTAGTTTTGAAGATAATATCCGCTAGTTTAATGTATTATGGAGGTTACAGTTTACTTTTCAATTTCAGAGTTCAAAGTCTTGCACAAGTACACAATCTAAGATGTTATTTGCAAAGAAAAACAGGAATTAGTTTATTATTAGTTAGTGAAATGTAGGGAAGGTGTTTAACAAAACTTATTCATAACATATGTTAAGATATTCAGGACTTATACTCATAACTTAGGCTGATCCGTTAACCAAAAATCATTAGCAGGATTATGCAAACCCCTTGAGAATTTAAGAGTAATTGCTATCTTGCTAACAAAAGATATATTCTGAATTCATAGAAACTGGGCAAGTCAAGCATATAGGTAGTTACTATTTTGTGGTAATAATAACTTACCTAAACTAAAACATCTTTCATCATAGGATAAGAAGTAAATTGATAATAAATGGCAAAATGAAGCATATAATTAGACATTGTTTATTTAAGTTTATCCAAATTATATTGGAACATAAATTACTGCCGGTATAATGATCATGGAACTGTTATCTTTTAGTTTTATTTAGGTTTAGTGTAATATTCATTTCCCTTCTTAAGGTTTATTATGTTCAAATTCTATTATAATTACTTACCTACGCTAGCATTACATGATACAAAAGAAGATTACGGTCGTTATATATTTCTATAGAGTTTAATCACAGAGTAGCTATTTATATTGACCAGAAGGCGTTATGAAAACTGCTTTAAAAACGAATGAATGTTGACCTTCTTCCGTGTACATGCGTTATTTTCTAACTAGCTTATTTCTATGAAAGGTGTTACTCTCTTTAGTGCTTTAATGCAAGAGAAAAATGTACCCTTCATGTGTCGACTTAAAGGTAAAGAAGTAAACCAAGGGATTGATACATCACTTCTCTTTGTGTCTATTATCCTCATTTTCTCTTTAATTCATTTGGTCGAACAAGGAATTATACTTTAAGCTGATAACTGTACTAACAGACCATAACTACAAAAAAAACTAATTAATGTTATAAATCTAGATGAAACAATTATAAACGAATTAGTGTATTCAGTAAATTCAAATGTTGAAGACCAGATTTCAATGTCGTAACTTCTTTCTCAAACATTCCCTAACTCGAAGTTCGAAACTTTTGCTCGAAAAATTGGGTAAATTGAATCGCTCGGAACATTCATTGAAAATTCCGTGCCCAACGATATGCAACATTCTTGATATATGAATGTATTCACTCAGAGGAAAACGCCAATGAAACGTGTGAATATAAACCACTTAACCATTTTCTGTAAATTTGAAAATGTCACTTTCATACATTACTTACATTCATCTGTTTCACAACTGCCGGTAATTGTACCATGTGCGAAGAATTCCCCTTAACTCCTGTGTGAATTCAATTCTTTCAACCTTAGGCTTCGTATCCTCGAAGATTAATCTAACACGAATTGCACGCCTTTTTTCAGGGAAGTCACTGAAAGTAGGGCTGGGTTTCCACCCTCGACAATATTTTCTTCTTCATGAATCCATTTCCCGTTGTATTTCTTGCGCAAAAACACTGAAGGGAAAAACGAGGAGACACAATCACGTTAAACAAATTCACTCACCTCGACGGCAAACTTGATCATACAAAAATAACTAAACTTGAGTTGATCGCCATTACCGACACTTTCTCAAAGCAACCACGAGGCGATTACGTCTTTCTGACGAGAACGATCGGTCACCTGACTGTATTCACTTCCTCTAACACGTTATTTACGTACTTCAGAATTTTCAAGAGAATTCCTCAACTGCGCAAATGACGTGTCTTTCTGCCGTGGTTTGAGGAATTCTCTTGAAAATTCTGAAGTACTACGTAAATAACTATATTCTACAGTTTTCAAGTCAATGTACTCAAGTCAACAGTACTCTACTGTTTTCAAGTCATGAAAGCCTACTTTATGTAAATTTCTTATGAAAATTATAAGAACTGATTATCCCTGTGCACTTACATGGGATAGTTCATGAAATCAACATTCAACACTGGCCTTAGTCGCAAAGGGATGGGTTGTTTATTACCCAAATATTTTACGAAATTTCCGTGTGTTTTATCAAAATCCTCAAAAGCTCGGTTCTATATCAATATTTCACAACTAAAATAAGAATAAATGATAATTTTCCTTTCTTGTGACACTTGTCTCAATTTCGTAGGACTATTGTTTCTAATTTAATTCTGTAACAGAAACAACCTCTGCATGTAACGAAACCCTACTTTTACGTACATTTCTTATTGAAAAGTAAACTAACTGATTATCCTCATGGATTTATATGCGATAACTCATTAGATCAACTATCAACAGTCGCCTTGGTCGTCAAAGGGATGGGTTGTTTATCTCCGAAGAATTTAAAGGATGTTTCGTGTATTTTATCAACGTTCTCGCAATTTTGAATTTATATGAACGATCCACGACTAAAATAAGATTCTATGCCTTTCTTTTGATACTTGTCTCAATTTCGTAGGACCATTGTTTCTAATTTAATTTTGTAAAAGAAACGACCTCTGCAAGTCATGAAAACGTACATTACGTTAATCTCTTATGGAAACCTATTTTGTGCTCCTGGGTTCCTTTGCAGAGATGAAAATAGTTTTCCTGGGGGCTTCAGCATCGTAGAAACATAATGCAATTTGTTTCAGAGAAATAGGGGGACTGACAGACGGACGGACGGACGGACAGACACTTGCTTTATTTATATATATATATATATGATAGTTTGTCGCCGACAACTTAATAATATAATATAATAATAAAGTAAAATAAAGACCTCAATAATTCCCTCTTTCGCAAGAATATTATTTATTATTCCATTGTATATCTTTCCCTGACCTTTGGCATATATCAAAATACTTTTTGGTAAAGGAAATACAGATTTGAAAGCAATGGAATTCTTCCTTTAAAAGTTGCCTGTAATAGTTCATGCATCCCCATTGCTTTACAGTGAATTACAAGATTTTTGTTATTTAGTAATTTTTTGATTTGGAATGTCTATACTTACAGGTTTTGAGAATGTAAATTCCATGGTTGACCTAGCTCTTGCGGATAGGTCACTCTACTGTTTTATAACACTATTGGGATGAACCATCATTGTCTGTGAAATATTCAGCCCCTGATAGCCACTTGGGGAACCTCCTACCCTATACAATCAGCCACGTGGAGCGAAGAGATGGAATTAATGATTACTATTTTTCCTAGGTAAGGTAAGAAGTGAGATAGTTTGCTTTTGTTTAATGAGCCAGAATGCTAAAATCAGAACAAGTCTACATTAGTGAAGCACAATTACTCTATGAGTAACACCTTTCTTAATATTACGTAAGGCAATTAATGCCACTATTCAGCACAACACATACCTCAGTAGCTTTCATATCATCATGGCCATGAGTAACACTGAGACAAATGTATATTTTTTCTATCCCGTACCAAAAGACAAGTAATAATTATTTTTTCATCAACTTTGGTAAGGAGAATTTATATGTACAGTTTATTACCTTATTTTATCTTTCTTATACACGCTATAATCTTATGCCCTTTTTCATTAGGTATTTGTGGTCAAAGAAGACTTACAATGTGTTTTGGTATGAAATCACACTTTGTAAATATTCAGCGGAAGCAGTAGCGCGGTTTTTTAGTAAAGAAATATTAGAAACGACTGTCAGAGAAGATTGGTAATACAACTGGGTGTAGTTAACGTACCTATTTTTAAAAAGGAAGAAATTTAATTGATAAACAGGGCGATTCAAAAGTCTTCTTGTGATTACGGAAAATCAGAACTTTTTTATTTTTCAATATAGATAAATGAAACAAAGATGAAAATGTTAGTAAATATATCACGTTTTATTTGTTATCGCTTTAAATGTTCAATGTGACTTCCATTTGAAGCACGGCACATCTGCACGATAGGAGAATTCATCCCAGACGTTGTGTAGCTTGTCCCGAGTAACCGTTTTCTGTGCAGTTTTGATGCGTTCTTTTAACTCTTGAACATCAGTAGGTAAGGGACATAAACTGCGTCCTTAACAAACCCCCACAAAAAGAAATCTCACGCAGTTAAGTCTGGGGAACGGGGAGGCCAGTGGTGAAGCGCCAGATCTGTAGCACCACAACGATCGACCCAACGTTGAGGTATCTCATTGTTCTCTCATTGTTCATAGAGTAACATTTTCAACTTTGTTTCATGAATCTATGTTGAAAAATACAAAAGTTCTGATTTTCCGTAAACATAACAAAACTTTTGAATCACCCTGTAATTAGCTTTATTCCGTTCTTGATGACCACCATTATTCCCGCTTATTTTCGAAGGGATTTCGTAAGGTAACAGCTAAAACGGATATATATTTTTTATTCTTTGGATAGTTTAAACCAAATATATTAATGGCGAGTCCCGTGTTTTCACGCCCGCTCGCGATATTGGCGGCTCGCGATATGGTGGCTCGCGGGATGTCAAACGTAGCGTCTTTGTGAAATGAATATTCCATTTAATCCGGTCCATTAATTTTTTAATATACAGGAGCGTATTTAATGTAAATTAAATGTAATATAATGTAATTTTCTTCAAATTTGGCTTCTTTAATCGATTTCTTACATCTCTTCAACCTCATTTTCTTTCGTACCGCTGTTATGGAATCATTTCTTAGCGAACAGACAACATGTTTAATCGTTTAATCGTCACAATATCTGCGGTTAGGCTGTAAGCCTGGTGGCAGTTTTATACCTAAAATACATCATACATACAATAATTACACAATAGAAATATAAACACCCAATAGACACAGTAAGTAAGTAAAAAGCTATTACTGGATTTTTCGGAGTTCATGGCAGGCCTTCTCGGCTACCGTAGCGGTCCCGGGATGAAACCCCGCCGTACATCGCCCTGCCAGGCAATCCCCTACTTCCTCCAGAAGTCCCTAAATTACTACATAGATGTACCCTTACAATGCCCTAAATACTACAGTACAGTGAAACATTTATTTTTGAAAGTTTTCACATTTTTAGGTAAGGGCTTCAAGAGTGATCCAGGTAACTTATTCCATTCAGCAATACCTCTATTGAGAAAAGAATACTTGGCTAGATCGGTTCTTTGCCATCGAGGTTTGATTTTAAATTCATGACTATATTTCCCGAGGAATTGCTGTTTCTCAATTGAATTCTGAAAAGCTTCCCACCCTTCAGTACCTGAAACAGTATTGTAAATACAACCTAGCCTATTTATTTTTCTTCTTTTTTCTAATGTATCCCATCCAAGAGTCCTTAACATTTCTGTTACACTATCTGTTTTTCCAAATTTGCCCATTACGTATAGCGCCGCTTTCCTTTGAACTTCTTCTATTTTCTTTATTCGACAACATTGATACGGATCCCACACGGTCGTCGCATACTCAAGAATTGGTCACTCACTAGTGATATGTATCCCTTTTCTTTTACTTTCCTGCTACTGCCCTTCAAGTTCCTCACCACGTAGTGTAACATTTTATACGCCTTCGCTACTATTAAACTGATGTGTTTTTCCCAGTATGCATCAAATACTAAGAGAGAGTTTTTATTCGGGATATTAATTGCCATGATATCTAAGTAAGTGTTCTTTTGTATCTATAATAAAGGAAACTGAATGAATTTAGATTCTTCTTCGTGATTTATTAAATCACCAAGAAGATTAATTTCAGAAGGTTAATTTTATTCGTTTCTCTATTGCGAGGAATTGACATTTAACAAGAAAGAGGCTCATACAAGTGAACTTTCGTTCTCATTTCTACACATAAGCAGATTAAAAAAATATTTTTTCCTTGTACGAATATCAAACCAAATTAGGATTAAAAGAAAAATTCTCTATCTAGCAATTCAAAAATTTTTCCTGTGCAACAACGGTAAATAGAGAAATATTTTATGGTGCATCCGATGCATCTTAAGGATTTCACATGGGGCGTTACAATTATTATTATTACAAATAAAATATTATTACAGAAATCGTTCCTCAGTCTGAGCCATCACAGAGTTAATTTCGAATAATATTGCAACCAAGGCATTTTCATATTTGGTACATCTTGCTATGCGAATCTAATCTCTTCAGCGAAATTGTTAATCAATGTTAATTTTAGGCGTTTCTTAGCTTATATCAATTCGTGAATACACCTCTCAATGTATCGTCCCTTACAATTTCGTATTATGTAGACAGTGCGCACATGCCAGTGGTCGAAAAACTTAGATTATTCTAATGTAGTTATGTTGTGAAAATAAGAGCCTCTTCATATAGTACAACATTGATTAATAAAGATTTATATGTGAAACGTCGTAATACAACTACCAATTTCAAATATTTCGTAATAGGTTATTTAAAATGTTCGGAGGATATATTCATACTTCCTATAATGTCAATCTCCATTTTGTTTTCGTATGTGATTTAAATTAACTAGCAGATCCAGAGAAAAATTGACGCGCATGGTGCATATAATATCTCCATAGACCATAATGACTATTTTATATTTTAAGAAACGTATTTTCATACATTAAGTAATTCCATTACCTCTGTTTTGAATTATCAGACATAATAAACGATTAATTTAATCACATCTTGTTCCGAAAGAATTAATCAAATCACCGCTATATTAACACTTTTTTATCTCATTAAGGTATTTTTTTATTTCAAAGATTGTGAGTTTCAAGATTGTCAATGAGTTAGTTGATCTAAACGGACGGTTAATTTGCTTATGCAATACAAAAATGTAAATATTGTAATAAAAAATCTTGAGCTAAAAGATGAGCCTGGGTGATGTTTGCGTACATAATATTTCGAAGGCCACATCAATTTAGGTCCATGTAATTGTTTTTATTCAACAAAAAATATCTTTTCCCAACTTATAATTTCATCGTTGATATTCTTAGCGATCTAATTTATGATACAATTCATCTCATCTTTTTTCCTTGACTTTTTAAGAAGTCATCGGCCACCGGTAATATACTCTAGTATATGCAACCCGCACAACATTCCCCCCTTTTTTTTCAGACGATATCTTGGCAATTATCGAAAGAGAATTATTCATGATAAACAGTAAATCGTAAATATTTTTATATTTGACACTTTTGGAATAAATACATGAATTAATTCGTGTTTTTTTCCAATGATGCATATACATACGTAGATATTTTTTATTACGAATTCTTTTCAAACGAAAAATTCTAAACGGGAGCTAATCATTTATAATACAGTAATTTACAATACAATAATTTACAGTTATTTACAAAAATTATTTGTTAAAACCCTACTAAAGAAAATAGCTATGTACAAAATCAATAATACTAATTAAATCTAAATTTAAATTTAAAAAGTACTTTGTTACAACATATTAAAGTAAAACGTAGCATGAACATGAAAGACATAAGTTTATCTAATATTATTGTTATAGTAAAATTACGAGCTATCTATATGTTTATTAAATGTTACTTATCGATTCTCACTATTATGAAGTTAAACTAAATATACATATATTAATAATATATATAACTTAATTAAATGCTATATTAAACTTAACCCTACAAATTCTTGGGGTAGTCAATAAAACGATATCAAACAAAGTTCGGGTTCATCGGGACAATCAGGGCAATAGGTGGTCACGTTTTTCCTTACACCTTTGAAATAACAAACACGACATTTTCTGCTTACGTTTATTACTTATAACTTGGCTGAGAATATCTGAAAAATGACTAAAACTAAGCTTAAGACTACTTTGAATAGACATTAGGTTATCAGGTAACAAAGAACATTTTAATTCCAATCTAAAATCGTACAAAGTAATTTTTTGTACTATACTCGGCGTATTCCATGTCAAGTGGAACAATTTTACTGAAGTGCCCCGCTCGACCATCACCGATTTCAATGAAATTTGGGGGGTACATAAACTCATATTCTCTATGAATAGAAATCATGATGCTATATTACATACAACCTCACATCCATTGTCTTTCTTTGTTTGTCTTATTGACATCCATTTTACATAAGTAAAACCAAAATAAGGTAATGTATAAATGAAAAATTTGAAAAGAGAAGTTACAGAAGGTTCTGAAATTATGACCGAAAATGAGTGCAACAGATCACTTCAGAATCCCTCATCCAAAACATGCTGAAGTGCGGAATCACTAAATTACTTACATAATGTTCAGCCACCGTCGTTGATGCAGAATACCACTAGTGGACTTAAAGATTATATCACACCAGAAATGTAAGATATAGCACACAACAAATGAATTACACAGGTTAACTCTTTAGCCGCCGAAGTGTGATAAGTTAACCTCAGCTGCCGAATAGAGATTTACCCCTCGCTCTGGAAGAAACTTTTTCCGCATTTCTTATTTTTCTCTCGTGTGTCCAAAGTCATCTGTAAGCACAGATGTGCACTTTAAGCTGTTAAGTTCAAGTTATCCTTAGAGGAGTGTAAAGTTGCCCTCTTACGAAAGGCACGTGGGTAGGCATGGCCTCTTTCCGAATAATACAGTTTTGAAGAAATAACTCATTCGAGTAACGTGTCAGGAGCATAATTCACTGAATGATTCGATCCTGACGACGTAAGACTCGAAGTTAATCAGGGGATAACGAAAATAAAGTTACACAATGTAAAATCAGCAATAGACAAGTATGCTAATGTACAAGATGTTGCCATAGCAACGTCATCACATTCATCTATTATTTTGGGATTATATGCCTGCGATTAAAAACCAAGTCCACATTTTTAGAGGGATAACAGCCTGCTCTTTCTTATAAAGTGAATTAGAAGGAGTTACGAGAGGGTCTTGTTTCGTAAATGTGAATTGAATATGCCCTATTTTTAACGTCGTAACGACATTCGTAATATTTACAGTCGATTTATAAACTAACGGACTAACGGAAGGCATTAGGAAAATGAAAATTTTTATTCAAACACTTTGTACCGAGTAGTTATAAGGCTTCGTGTTTATCTTATGTTTATTTCAAAAGATACAAAATGCCAAACTAAATTTTTTCAAGCCATAACTTTTTGGGCCATTTTTGCTTCAAATTCTGTTAGAATTCGCTCATAAAAGTTTTCTTATTATTTTGTGTAATAAGGCAACAAAGCTTGTGTAATAATAGAAAGTTTTGTTTTCCTCAGCGGAATACTACCAGCGTGTCTCAAAGTTAATAACAATCGATTTCATAGTGTAGAAGGCTGTCGTAGGGGGTTAAACAAATGACTATCTCAGCAAGTATTTCACCACTGGATGTAAAACTTGATATGTGAGTTTATGTTCACAGAAAATTTCATTGAAATCGGTGATAATCGAGCGGGGCACTTCTCTAAAATTGGTTCACTTGACATGGAATGGCCCACCCATCATACAGTATGAAGCTATTCATTAGCATTAACTGAAATGTATGTATAGCAAGTATTCCGTTCACAAGGATAATAAGACAATAACTGGTCGCAGAGGTCAATACCAGCCATGTAGGTATTGTGTTGAGCAACTGCTTCCGGTTTATTCCTAATGACCCCTCTTCTGTTTGGTACCTCGATAAATCGGCTACCAAATTCAGAGCTAATCATTAGGGCATCACGCCTGTATTTCCACTTTAGAACGCAGACACCTCTGTTGTTTCAGCGGTGGATTTCCTCGCCTTTACGTAACTTTTTATTTAATACCTCAGCTGGATTTCCTTTTCTGTTGGCTCTTAGAGTCCAAGTACAATATATTTTATCGTCTAGTTCTTCAGCCAGTTGTCGGGACGGCCCTGATTGAAAAAAATCTATCTCTGAGCTACATTAAAATTAATTAAAACTAAATGAAATAAAGAATATATAATACATACAGTATAGAACTACAGCATTAACAATGCAATTAAGGAATAAATAATGGGAAAACACTATCTTCAGCTGATGTGGTCGTCTAAGCTGCCGAAGTCAACACAAAAGGTTGAGAAAAATCTTCTTACGAAGAATTCTTCAAAACAAAACTAAATCCAGAAAGGATTAACTTCTGCCACGTATACTTAGATAAATTCCACAAAAGAGCCTAATTGTTACATCAAAATTTATAAAATAACAATGAAAAATTAAATAAATTACAAATAGTTAAGATATCTATAAAGATAAGGGTGTATTTAAAAGGGATTATTAAATACGCTATAAATATGCTATGATCGATGTACAGAAAAATGTTACTTAGCAAAAATTTCAAAGAAAGAGAAAAAAAGAAACGCTGAAATCGCAAACGAATGTTTCCTCACCAAAGACAGGACACAATATAACTGCGAGGCGCTAAAAGAAAGAGCTTCCCCCACGTCGGCTCTTCCCTGCAGCTGCGAGAAACGCACTACGGTTTATGACTTCTTAAGAAGTCATCCGCCACCCGCTAGCGTGCGGCATAACTTCCTAAGAGGTCATCCGCGTTATGTCTGTGAAAAGATGAGCCCGGGTGAAAGCCCACATCAATTTAGGTCCATGTTATTGTTTTTATCCAACGAAAAATATCTTTTCCCAACTGATTATTTCATCGTTGATATTCTTAGCGATCTAATTTATATACAATGCAATTCATCGCATCTTTACTCTTGTTCTTATATTTATTTGCATAAATTTTGATCCTTGATGTAGGAAGTACTTAATTTACACTTTCTAAGAACAATACCATAGATAATGCATACCATTATCGAGTATGCTATCAATGTTAAATCGGCCGATCCGACAGTGAGCGTAAAATAAGAGAAATAGATGCGAGAACAAGTCATTTTAGGGACTTATTCTTTCCGCGTTCGATACGCGATAACAATAAATTAAAAATTCTACTCTTGGTGTTTACACCCCCTGCCACACGCCGAAAGGCGGCTTGCAGGGAATTTATGTAGATGTAGATTATCTATTTTAAACAACATTAATTTACAAAAATTTCAATGTCTGGTAAATTAAGTTTTTTTAACCAGTGAAAATATTTAGAAGTAGTTTCAATTTAAAGTACTCAACTTCACTTACATTTATTTATAGACCGCTTAGTTATTAACATTTCAGATACTGCCCAGCGACATTTTTGTGATTTACACAGTTCTTGATTACAGCATTTGAACATTAAAATCAAAACCACTGTAAATTATCATACAAATGACCATGATAACCTAAAAAAGATATATTAATAATAATAAGTTTAGAGACTGTTTAAGTAGTTAATTATTTAAGTTATATTCTGAAGTAACCTTGATTTCAAAGTGTCACATTTACTTACGCTCGTTGGTTTCAGCTAATAATTCTTCGATATTGAAATACTGATTTGAGGAATTTCGTATTATTCTTTCCTAAATTCGACACAATTTTCGTGAAAGATAATTTTACGAAACGTTTCAATTCATGGGGAATTAGCAAATATGCATTTTCGATGTTTCGCACTTACTAATTACATTTATATAATTTTACTGAGTTTTTTACGAAACACATTTAAGAATAGAAAATGTAATTAGAATGTTACGATGCTATAAATAACGTCTTTGCCAATAATTTATAAGTTCTTAATTTAAATTTTTGGACAACAATATCAAAGGTAATTAAAACCATAAAATATTTCAAGCAATATAAATTTACCTAAATTTCAATATCTGGCATTTAAAGCTTTCTGATTCACTGAAAAGATTTACAAGTAGTTTTGATTTAAGGTAGCCAACTTTACTGACATTCAGTTACATCTCGGTTGCTTAGTAACATTCCAAATATCGCCCAGAGGCAAAGCGACATTCCTGATATACACAGTTCTTGATTTTAACTTTAGATCTTCAAAGCCACTGTAAATCATCATATATATAAAGAGAGTTAATTTCAATCTTAGTCTGTTAAAGTGTATAATTATTTGACCAACAGTAAGGTGGTTTTGATTTGAAAGTATCACATTTACTTACGCTCGTTGGACTTAGCTAATAATTCTTCAATGTTGAAATATTTATTTGAGTAATTCCATAATATTTCACATATTCTTCAGAAGTTTCGTAAAATTTAATTCGGAAAAAACGCTTCAACTAAATGATAATAACTTAATCTCATTTTAACGACATTTCGCATAAACATATTGCATTTACATTCTCAACGCATTAAGTAAGAGGAAATTTAATCGCAAATATTTATGTTTCGATAAATAACCTTTGTTTGCTACAGAAGCTTTAAAAAATTAAAGCGAAAAGAACGTCATTCTCACCCCCCTTCTTTCTAACACTTTTTTANATGTATATTAAATGTTTGTAGACATGAACATGAACTCTTACCTACACCTTGAAATGAATTTTTCATTAGATAAGATTTTAATTAGCTTATCTCAATACAAAAATCTACATTGCTCTTGATGTGATCTATATTATTCAAGAAAATGCATGACGGATCTGTATTAGCCAATTATGCTATGTATATTATTCCAATTGCTTTCTTTCAACTTCCAATTTAGCTCATGACTTCCCAACAGGCAACACTGAGCTAATTAATAACATGTCTTAAGGTTATTGTGTTAATTATAGTCTTTTTCTGAAACTGTTAATGATGTTACTGCAGGGCTCACACATTTTGCTAATAACAAACTTGATTTACATATGAATGGGAATAGATTCACGGTCTTCTTTTTTTATTAGTTTCCAAATCATGAAAACTTTAATTTTTGATATAGAATCATTTGAATCAAATTATGCATTTATTGGAGCTTTCTTTCAAAGGCAAATTTTGATCCTTAAAATTCCAATTCCAAAACTAGTTTTAATTCAATTTTTATGTATTCTATAAAAGGCAATTCCCTTACTGATTAATATATTTCTTTCTTTACAGCTGAGTATGGAAACAAACACTTGATGGAGACATCCCTTTGTGAATACTCTGATTCTCTCCTCATAACACCACAATCACTAGTGTGACTCTTTAAATGAATTTACTTTACCTTAGAAATGACGCAATCTGTCAGAAATAGTTAATTTTTAAGCTCATTTCATTCTTAGATATGTGGAGTATTATTCCAATAGATAGTTAAATAAGATGATGGTGGCAAACACTTGGTTCAAAAATCATATCAGACGACTATACACTTGGAAGGCACCAGGTGATCGGTACAGATGCCAAATTGACTATATTATGACAGAACAGAGATTTAGAAATGGGATAATGAAAACATGTGGGCTACCGGGAGCGGACATAGACAGCGATCATATTTTGCTGATGGCAAAATTGAACATTAGGATGAAGAAAGTGAGGATGGCAAAGAAGAAAAACATATGGAATTTATGTAAGATCGAAGAAATAGTAAAGGAAGAATTCGGCAAAAGAATCGGTAGTTGTATGGAAAAGAACAAAAAGGAGGGGGGAAATTCCAAAGAAAACTGGATAAGAATGAAAGAAAATATAATGAGAGAAGCAAAAGAATTGATTGGTTATGTTAAAGGTGTGAGAAAAAAGAAACCGTGCGTGACAGATGCAATAATAAACAAAATGGAAGAGAGAAGGCAAGCTAAAAAGAGAATGGATGAGGAAGGAAAAAGGAACTACAGGAAACTGAATAATGAACTGAGAAGAGAATGTGAAAAGGCGAGGAAGAAATGGCTTGATGAAAAGTGCAACTAGATAGAAGAACTAGAAAAGACAGGAAAGTATAAGGAAGCATATGGAGAATAAAGGAGTTCAATGGAGGAGGTGGAAGAGCAGGAGACAGTAGTAAATGCATAGAGAGCAGGGAGGGGAAAGAACTGTTTGGAGAGAAGGCGCTTGGAAGGTGGAAGGAGTATATAGAGGAGTTGTATGACAAGAAGGAGAAAACAGAAGGAACAGAAATAGAGGATGAAGAAGAAGTGAATGAATGTTCAATGGGATACAGAATATTGGAAAGTGAAGTAAGACAGGCTTTAAAGGAAATAAAGAGAGGAAAGGCACCAGGAGTTGATGAGTTACCAGTAGAGTTAATGAAGAATCTTAACGATAAAGGAGTAGAAAATATAACAGGTCTATGTAATAAAATATATGAAACAGGAGAGTGGCCGGAAGACTTCCTGAAGACTGTCATGGTGCCAATACCCAAGAAAAAGGGTACTACAAAATGTAAAGAACATCGGACAATAAGTATAATATCACATGCTGCCAAAATAATGTTAAGGATATTGAATAAAAGGATGGTAAGCAAGATGGAGGAAGGTATAGGAGAGGAACAATTCGGTTTCAGAAAAGGAAAGGGGACAAGAGACGCAATAGGACTTTTAAGAATAATTGGAGAAAGATATTTGGAAAGAGAAAAAGGGTTATGTTTATGCTTTGTAGACCTTGAAAAAGCGTTTGATAGGGTTAATTGGAGGAAACTAATGGAAGTAATGAAAAGAAAGGGAGTAGAATGGAGAGAGAGGAGACTGATTGAAAGACTGTACAAGAACCAACGAGTGGCGGTGAGATTTGACAGAGGTTTAAGTGAATGGTGCGAAGTGGGGAGAGGAGTTAGACAGGGATGCTGTCTGTCACCAACGTTGTTTAACATGCATTTAGAAGAAATGATCAAGGAAAGTTTGGAAGAAGAGGAAAATGCAGGAGTAAAAGTTGGGGGCAAAAGGTTAAAATGTATCAAGTTCGCAGATGATATGGTAGTGATCGCAGAGGATCCTGAGACATTGAAAAGGATAATGGAAAGAATTAATGTAGGGTGTGAAAGATATGGAATGAAGATTAACTAGGTAAAAACAAAGACCATGAAGATAGGATGTGAAGAAAGAATAGGATTGGTTTTGAACGGAGAGGACATAGAGCAGGTGGAGAGATTCAAGTATCTTGGTTGTGTAGTGGAAAGTGACTGGAAATGCTTAAAAGAAATTGAAGAAAGAGTAGGAATGGCAAAGATGTCATTCATCAAGATGAGAAGGTTATTGACAAGCAAGTTGGATATGAAATTGAAAAAGAGGTTGATGAAATGCTATGTTAGGAATATGTTTTTGTATGGATCTGAAACGTGGACGATTAGGAAAGCGGACAGGAAGAGAATAGAGGCGTTTGAAATGTGGACATGGAGAAAAATGGAAGGTATAATTTGGAGTGATAAAGTAAGAAATGAGGAGGTCCTGCAGTGTGTTGGAGAAGACAATATTGATGGATATTATTAAGAAATGGCAGAGAAACTGGATTGGACACTTCCTAAGGCCTGAAGGACTATTAAAAATGGCAGTAGAGGGAGCGGTGGAGGGAAAGATGAAGAGAGGGAGAAGAAGAAGAAAGCTTTTGGATGAAGTAAAAGGAAGAGAAGGGTATGCAAAATTTAAAGCTAAAGCCTTGGGAAGGAAATTATTTTAAAACCAATGACACCAAGGACGCCAAGGACCTGCCATTTGGAAGAAAACCAATGATGATGATGAATGCCTTAGGAAATGAGAATTGGTACCGGTTAACCCCACCAATTAGGTTAATTTGAGACTCTATAGGGGAATTATAAATAGAACTTAAGGATTACTAAATCTGACTTGCAAATTGTTTTCCGTATCCCCTGGGTGTTACTTAAATTAGGGAATTAAAAGCATAAGGAAAATTAGATTCTGATTAACATATGTTTAAAATCTAAATGGTCAGGCATAACTTTGTGGAAAGTCATGGTAGTTGAAAAAAGAAGAGAAAGACTTTGTTGATTTTCCTCAGTATATTTTCAACACGACCAGTTTCACTACCGGAGTAGCATCATCAGGTACAGCCTCTATATTACTTGACTTTGCTCAAAAAAATTATTTGCTGCGCTTTTGACTCTTAAAAATTTTTAAAATTCGTTTGCCATTACTGTTAATAGTTGCACATACAAATATCCGATATCTTCTTTTATAACTTCACTTGAACATGAATTTTTCTTAGCAATGCATGATGCGAGGAATTCAGCAAAGGATGTCTATTCTATAGAACTTGTCTAGAAGCTCCCTTCAACTACCTTGTTAAGTTGTGTGAGGAAAACGAGATTACACTAAAGCAATATGAATTCCTGCGAATAACCAAAGGAAGCATATCATCAATAAATATTTATCATTCGAATTTTTCTTTCCTCGTTCTATAACAACTTATTTTCTTTACTATCATTAATGGTAAAAAATTGTAGACGTGTTGTTCATCTGCATATATTTTTATTGTATTTTTACTTTTAGATAATGTGCAAACATTCTAATTGGTTATCAAAATAAATAATATATGTACACATATATATGTATCCTTACATAATAAATATTACCTAATAACTTATTTATATTAAATATAAAGTATGTATGTTAAATATAATCCACATACGTAAAATATAATTGATTAAAATAATGTATTTTAGTTAACGTGTATACATTAATCATAAGGTATATCTGCCAAAAATAATGTATTTACGTTGGCTACAACGCATTAAATGAAATATTGTAATACTTTCAATGGTGAAGATTGAACAAAAATGTAATGAATGTAAAGTATATAACATATACATCAACCATAACTTTTAGACGTTAAATTACCACAACCATATGTACCAACCAATAAGTGAAATATTGATTGAAAACTAAAACAATCAGAATAGAGTTCTGGTACTTTGAGTATAGATTGGTATTGACATTTGACAGAGCCATTCAGAGGCATTTGATGAAATGAAACAATGGAACCAACGAAGGCCAACAAACAATCTTCCCTTAGAAAGATCTCTCAAATGAACCAGATACAGGATGCAGCATCCAGCAATGACGTAGACATCTGAAATTGGATGAAATACTGCTTGAGGACGTCTTGAAACACAAGGATTTGGAAGGACTAAGAGATTCCCAAGAGCCAATACATTCCTAGTGCATAAAAGCAGATTTAAAAGCAAGCAAAGCGGAAGGAAAACAAAAAAGTCATGCAATCCTCAAAATACTAAATTCCAAGCAAAACAGAAGCCAAGAAACACAAAAAAGGGATGACGTGAGAGGAGAATAATTTAAAAAGGGAGAGGAAGACAGCTATTCCATTTTAGATACTGAGATGTCAAAGAATTGAACTGTGCAAAGCTTGCATGTTAAAAATCATCAAAAACGCACAATTCATTGCGTCCCTAGGAAAATTAGCCCTTCTGTTTCTACAGAAGCAGTTGGTGTAAGCCAAAGCAAGATTGAAGTCCATATTTCAGAAAAAAATAGAGAAACAGGCCTTTGGGTTTACTGACTACTCTTACAGGAGTGAAACTGTGTGTGACTACAGCCTTCATACACAGCTCCTGGTTCACATTAAATCTATGTTTTCAATGTTTTTACAACAAATGTCACCCTAAAGACTGCAAAGTGTTATTTTTTAATTAATTATTTGCTATTCTAATTTTAACTTTATTTTCACCATTCGTTTCAATGAATTGTTAGCACCGTAGGTTTTGGGTCTTTGTTTCCTTAGGATAGTTAGGTTAGGAGGAGTGCAAGGGATAGTGATATGTATTACACAGCCAACTCCTATCCAAAGTCAACCTCAGCCTTCATATGGCATACTCCTATTTAACAAGTGAGTCTATGATGAAGAAATATATATTTCAAAACAAGTCATTACAGTGAAATCCTAATGAAAGAGATGTGATAAAATTCTAGAAAATACATGAAATTCAGATGAAGAAAGTAGGCAATCCTACATATAGAAAGCAAATGTCTGTCCGTCCTTCCTTCTGTCCGTCCTTCCTCTGTCCGTCCCCCTATTTATCTCAGAAACGGCTTGACTTGAAACAAACTGCATTGTGTTTCTACGATGCTGAAGCCCACAGGAAAACTATTTTCATCTCTGTAAAGGCCTGGGTTCAAACCCAGGAGCACAAAATACGTTTCCATAAGAGATGTACGTAAATTACGTTTTCATGGCTTGCAGAGGTCGTTTCTTTTACAAAATTAAATTAGAAACAAAGGTCCTTCGAAATTGAGACAAGCGTCACAAGAAAGGAAAGTAATCATAAAATCTTATTTTAGTCGTGAATCATTCGTCTAATTTCGAAATTGCGAGAACAATTTTTTTGGAAATAAACAAACCATCCCTTTGACGACCAAGGCAATTGTTGTACATTGATTTCATTAGATATCCCATATAAATGCACGGGGATAATCAGTTAGTATACTTTTCCATAAGAAATGTACGTAAAATAGGTTTTCGTTATCTGCAGAGGTTTTTTCTTTTACAAAATTAAATTAGAAACAATGGTCCTGCGAATACAAGAGAAGTGTCAAAGGAGAGAAAAATGATTATAGATTCATATTTTAATCATTAAATATTGATATAGATCTGAAATTTCGAGGATTTTGATAAAACACACAGAAGTTTTGTAAAATATTTGGGAAATAAACAACCCATACCTTTGACGACTAAGGCCATTGTTGAATATTGATTTCATGAATATTCTATTTAAGTGCATGGGGATAATCAGTTCTTATAATTCTTGTAAGAAATGTACGTAAAGAAGGCTTTCTTGACTTGAAAACAGTAGAATAAATATTATAAATAATGTTACGAAATANTTATATGATAAGAAATATATTGAGTTATTATGATCTTACGGCAGAATTTTTTGTGCTTAGGAGGACCAGATATATACGATAATAGATATTTTTAAACTAATTTAAGTCCTGTCATCCTTGACAGGTGCACTTGCTAGTAGGATCATAAAAGATGAAAGATTTTAGGTTAAAAAAAGATAAATAGAGAAAGAAAAAAAAGAGTCCAATAGTTGGATTTGAACCAACTACCACCACACATGCTGAGGTATCAAAAATACTTAGGCAAGACCCATTACCAACTCCACCACTGGAACTGCTGATAAAATGGGTGCTCACAGTTAGTCAAGTAGTTATCAGAAGGGGGTTTTTAGGGAGAATTTTGAAGTATCTCCGAAATGAGTGGAGAGAAACCCCTAAGAAAAAACACCGTATCATTTAATTTTGATTCTCTATCACCCTAAACAAGTCTTGTTTCAAAGTCCTGAGGCATTCATAGTACCACTCCTTGTTAGATGCATTCTTGGGCTTTATGTTTCAGACAGTATGCCCATGGATAAAATGCCATGTCAAAGAAACAATTGGGCAAAGAGTCAACTGTGATACATCTCTTTAGAGAAAAAGTCCCTTCGAGGATGATCTTTGGATGAAATGTCTGCCAGGCAGAATGTTTTGACCAACTGTCCACGTGGTAAATTGTTACTGGTCTTACTAATAAGGTTGAAAATAAATTCTGAGAAACCCTTAGGGAAAATGTCTGTAGGGACAATGGAGTAAACGAGATGAGTGAAACTTCTGTATTTAACTATATGGGCAAAACGTCTTTGGAAGAAAAGTCTTCTGGATAAAATGTTTTGACAAAGTCTCTGTGAGGTAAATCGTTGCAGGACTGAGTTTTCTAAAAAGTAAAGTCTGTGAAACACCTTGGGCAAAGTGTCAAATATCATGCAACTCATGCTATAAAGATCGAATTAAAGAATACATCTAGAGAAATCTAAACCTTTTGGTATCTCTGGAGCCAAAGCAATACAAATACATAAAAAAGCATTTTCAAATCACAGAGCAGACAAACTAAATGTAGCAGTGGATTTATACACCAAAAATACATCCCAATTCATCCCACATAAAAAATTAAAACCAAGCACGCATTCTCAGCAAACAATGACAAAGCAACGTGCTGCATAATCTCGGGAAATAGATTTCTCAAATTCGAGAATCCTTTGAGGAATTTCTCACCTAAGGAATTGACAGAGAAGATATTTTGTAAAGAAATTTTCTTCTCCCTCAGATACTTTGAGAGTCTGTCATATACTCTCATATTCTCTCAGCTACTCTCAGATTCTCCCAGGGACTCCCAGATATTCTCAGGGTCTCTCAGAATTCTCAGATTGGGAACTCTTGAGAATTCCCCTTCTTGATATTTGCCGGGATTATGCATCTAAAATGAAAAGCTATTCCTCAAGTTAACCAATCCAAAGTAAGAATTCTCTCACCTTTTTCTTCAATGGGCATCAGCAAAACCATGAAGTCCTGTAAGGCAGACTGTCTTCCTGTAATCCTGACAGTCTCGTAGAAGGACCTGTTCTACTCTGAGGGCTCGTATTCAGACCATTGGGGCCCTCTGCCGGGTCCACAGTGTCTGCAACTTGGTGATGTACAAGTCAAATTTGTCATGAATGATCTTCTTGGGTGATGAGGACACAGATGAAGATGCAGAGGATGAAGATGAGTCATGGTTCATCGGGTGCAGATTACCCTGATGGTGGATGTGGTGCAGCGGGTTCTGCAGCACCATTGGGTTCATCAGCTGTAGCCCATTGTGCAAAGGACCAAAAGTATGTGGCAGATGGCCATGTATCAGCTATGGGTGCAGGTACAGGAGGTGTGGCACTAAAGGCGTGCGGCTGGTACAGAGAGTCACGGGGTTCCCGGGACTCTCCATGGGCCTGCACAGGGGCTGTGTCTGAGGACCCTGGGGCCCCCCCACCAATTCCCCCATTCAAGACAGGATTCGAACGTGTTCCAGAATATTTATCACGTTGTGGAGGAGGCTTTCGTAGTATTCGTTCAGATCACAGCTGTGCTGTGCTATTGCCTGCATCTCCTGGAATTAAAATAAAATTGGAAAAATGAATATCAATGTGATAGAAAAGTTCTCAGGAAATTCTGGGAATGTCAAATTCCAGAAATTCCATTATGATTTTGATAATTCTCAGGAAATATATGGAATCTGAAAGCATTCATGTTTAAGTTTCTCTCTATCATTTAATGTAATTATTTGATGTCTTTCACTAAAATTCATAGTTTTACTTCCTTGTTTGACTCACTACTTGATATGTTGTGGTTCTAATTCTCATAGTTCTTTTACAATTTAACTTTGAACTATTCTTTTTTCAGTTTGTTTCTCCAAATAACGCCTCTTTTCATCTCAGCTTTCCTTAGAGGGTTTTGCAGTTTCTCCTTCCTTCAATCTTCCTTCCCAAGAGGATTTTTCTGCAAAATAAATTAGTTGAAATACAGTTGATTGTGGTCCTGTTCCACATAGTTATTTATCTCCAACATCTGTCACAGACTTTTTGCTAAACTTTCTTCTTTTAACTTAATTCATGGTAGTGAGTTTCCTCTTAATAATCTTAACCCTTAATAATAATTTTAAGTTCTACCACAGATTATTTCTAACAAAAGTTTGTCCTGTAGAACATGAAAAGTACAAAATGTAATTAAGTAGTTCTTTTCAATCTTGCAATGATATAATTTCATTATTAGAGGATAATTGAGGCAGCAAAAGCAACTTTAACTGACACATCTTTAGAAGATGTAGAATACACTTTAGATTTGAGCTGAGATAAGAAAATCTGACTTTCAAGGTTTTTAATAGTATTCTGCTAACATAAAGTAAAGTAACTAAACATAAGTAAAAACCAACACTCAATTTCAACTGTTTTATGTTGATAATATTGATAGAAAAGCATTCAACACGTTTCACAATTATTAAAAGATGTGCTGACAATGTGTTTCACTGAACTTCCTCCTTCCAACAGCCAATAGAATGCAGAGAAACCTTTAGACTCTCTCTCTTTGAGTTTCACGCCAGTTATGTGAGTTGCATATGAGGTGATGCGTTAGCAGATATTCAAAGTTTGAAACTGATGAATTTTAGGCTGATTTTAAGAAACGTTTTGCTGAGAAACTGGGAAATGTTAAAATGTTAGTTAAAACAAGAAACATTCTGGTCTAACAAAGAACATACCCATAAGTGTATGAATAATATCCATTTGACTCTGTGGTAAAGGTTCCCTTGAGAGATTGGAGCATCTGTAATATCAATTAAGAGTAACACTCACTTTCTGCAGACCTCTGTTGTCATGGAACATGTTCCACAACCATACAAGTGCTCAAATAAACCATCAGGACACTGTGAGCCTCTGATGTATAGCTGTGCATCTCTTCCACCAGCAGAGGAAGAGTTTGGAGCAGAACTCAAATTTGTGCAGGTTCCTCATTGGTTGCTGCATCTTCTATCCCATATCCCTCCATTCCTTGCATCTTAAAAAAGAAATAGTATCATTAGATATTGCAAAAAAACAACATTCTCAAAGAACAAGTCAAATTTATTACACCAAAGAATGAAAAACAAAGATTAGAATAGGAAATAACTATTCAAAAATGGTAGAAAAAACTAATTTCAGCAACAATTTCAAGAGTCATTGTGCTTCACCTAAGTGGACTTGTTCTGCTTTCTGACTCAGTGAGGAAGGCCACTGTAACTACCTCACTCTGCATCTTGCCTGGTAAGCCTCATCTCCCTCTCCTATCTCTTTGTAGCTGGTGATAGAGGGGATGAGGTCCCAAGCGGCCTTCGGGATGAATACTTTACAGACACCAGAATATTATCCACATATTACTGCAAATGTACTTTTTCTCAGTTTATCAACCAATCATAATCTCTGTTCTTCAGAGGATTTACATTCTGAGAGCATTTGTTACTATTTTTATCATCAAACATGTAAAATGAATTGTATCCCTGCACTTTATCAAGTATATGTTTCATCCCATACACTTCAGATGGTTAAATAACATCAATCTCTCACATAAAATGCAGTTTTATTATTTCAAAGACAATGAGAAAACTTTCTACACCAAGAATTCCACACAACTCACTTTTAAGTGTTCTATTCGGGAATTAGAAAAGGTGCAGCAAAAGGCAATGCATTTTGGGAAGAATTGCTTTGACAAATCTGTGAGCATTTCTCAAATGCTTTGGGATGCAGGATGGGAAACTTTGTTGTGATTTTTAAATAATAGATGTCTATTTTCTTTTAAATTGTGTCAGTAGGAGTGCAGCTGGTTTGTTCTTCTTTAGAACATAGCAATATCTTAAAAGGAATATTACCAAGCTGAGATAACATAAGTAAACCATTCCTACATAACAAGATTCCAAGCATAAGTGCTTTAAACAACTACATGTTATGTATTTCCCATGAAAAAATTGGAAATGTCTTTACAAATTACATTTCAGGAGCAATTCCTGCAGCTATACTCAAGGTTTCAAACCATTTTAAAGAAAAGATCCAAGTTTGTGATATATTTTTTAAGGAAGAACATGCAAGATAAATTTGGATGAGATCATTATTAAACATAACTGCATCTTCTAAACCATTCAAGACCAAGGGCCGAATTTTTAGACGACACTCGAGTGGCCACTAACACTCAATACGTCACAAATCCACACTTGAGTGCTCCCACCAAATTTTTAGTTGCAGAATGAGTAGTATATGCACTCGCCTTATGAGATTCGTTCAATGTACACTTAGAGTGCTCACAGATCATTTTGTAAACAAACAAGATGGAAGATCTGGAGAGAAGCTGCCGTCTAAGGATTTAATTATCAAATTTAAAGGTTAAAACACAGATTTTTTCTTAAAAATTGGTATGGTTTATCTACTTAGACTGGCGTGTTTTCAATAAGGTATACTTCTAGCGTGCTGGGCCATTAATGTTATTATTTGGTTTTGTCTATTCTTATCTAAACCACTTCAGATATAAATACTTCTAAATTATCATCGAAATTGGTAAGAATAGGTTACGAAAGTGTAGGATGTTTTTGACGACGATTTTTGTGAATTATTGGTTATGCCAAGGAAAACGTGTACCTTATCATACACAGATTATACACCAGGGACTTAAGTAATTCCATGAATTGTTAGTCCTCTAAGAAGTACCTCCAGTATTACAGGAATGAGGAAATTATTAGAGATGAGTCATTTCCGATGATAAATGGCAGTGTAGTTAATAATCGTGGACACCCAGAGCCACCACTACTAAATCAACTGGTATCATAAAAAATTTTGCTATTTAAGTTTTCCATTAGGAAAATTAATTACAAATTTTCAGATGAAATATTTTAATTTAAATATTTAATTTATTT
>KZ309510.1:42284-79215 GCA_000376725.2 Ladona fulva
CCCTTTTGTGAAAAGTGCCTTTTTTTCCCTTACATATCTTAATTTTGAAACATTTACCTATCCACATGTAAATATATATATATTTTCTTTTTTTTCCCTATTGTATATATATCTGCCTGTGATTATTTATTACCTATGTACAAATTGTATATATGTATTTTTTTGTACTTGACCTCTAGAGAGAGCGCTGGGCCAGGGGAAGAGGGGGCCACTCGGCTTCATCTGGCCCAGCATAAATAAACAACAAGTCAAGGAATTGACCGACACCGGATGGCGCAACGCATCCGATTATAAAAAATTTCACTCAATAGGCAACGAGAATAACATTTTCTTTATCCGGAATCCTATTTAACAGTTCTTATGCCACCATAAATACTAATATCATTAAATAACTCCTCCCTGTAAACCTTAATAAATAACCGAAAGATTCAACTCAAAACTAAAATATATCCAAAATACTTAATTTTCCACAATTTGGGATTACAACCTTATAGCTTATGGTGCCTGCGGGCCGATCTATCAGCCGATGAGATATATGCGTAAAATGCCACGGGCCGATCTATCAGCCGGCTATCTTAGCGCTTCGGCCCTATCTTCTCATCTCTCCTCTTCGCATTGCTTTCATAAACACTTTCTCGCTATCTGTGATGCTTCTTTGTCACTTTTGATGAGAATACTCAATGACAATGCAGTACGTGATTTTTGACTGGAGAAACATTGGATGTTATTTCTGCCGCAGCGTATCTGATGATGCAGCGTTGATGAGCGCTTAGTTGCAACCGTTGCAATATAAGCTGCCGCACTCTCATCCCACTTATGTGAGATGACGAGTGTGTATGTAAGTCTCGGGCTTTCAAACTCAGGATGGCGTTAAAAGATGACGCCGAGTAGAGAATAGGCTACTTTTCATCTCCCCAACTCCTTGGTTCGACTCCAGGCTACAGAAAACGGTTTACATAAGAATTGCCCGTAAAGATCAGTTTCCATCGCCACAGGCTTTGTTTCTTTTGAAAAATGTAATTGGCAACTCAGGTCGTACGAAGTCGAGACGTGTCTAAAGAAACTAAATAAAGATTCTCATTCTTACCATGTAATATCGCTTTCGAGTCGCAATTGCGAGAGGGTGTATAGGAAGCAGGAAAATTTCGTGAAATTTCGAGGCCGTTAACATATTGTCATTGTTATAAACAAAACTTGGTTGCTAACGACGCAAAAGAAATATTGAAAACTCTAACCTCTCAACCTTTTACTTTAGGTAATTTACGATTAATTGAAGGAAATATCCATTAATTTTTAAATTTAAATGGATAACTTGGAACAAGTTTGATTGCATTTACTTTACACCATTATTTTAATTAGAGTTTTATCGTCGTCTGTTCATAGCCATTGCTGCGATTTTTGTTTGTGTCTGAACTTGAATTATTTCAATGAGTTGAAGCCTGTATTCACAGCTACTTATGGAGTTATTTTCTTCACCAACTCAAATGACAAGTCATTTGTGATTTATTTCTCTTACATTATGACTGATTTGAATTATTCCTCCTTATCCTTTATCTGTCTTCAAAAACTGAGCTGTAGATCTTCTTCTGCAGCAGTACTATTATTTAGATTGATATGCAATTTAAATGTTTCTTCATTTAGGTGTGCAGATTGGGTGTCCTGTAAAAATCCAGCTCTGGAAAGGAAAATTGCTTCAGGAAAGAAGTTGAGGAAAACCCACAATCGTGTTTGTGCTGTTCATTTTGAGGATCACTGTTTCCGCACCCCTCATAAAGACAAAATTTTCAGAGGAGTAATACCCACGTTGCATCCACCTTCACCTCAGGATACCATCAATAGGAATACTGAGACAACCAGTAGTTCAACTCCAACCCCTTCACCGGGTCCTTCCTTCACTCTGTCACCTATCCCACCTCACTCTCCCACAACATCCTCTCTCCTTCCTAGATTTTCATTTCCTTCTCCTTCAAAGTTTCCACAACTTTCAACCCCAATCCCTTCACCTGGTCCTTCCTTCACTCCTTTGCCTATCCCACCTCAATCTCCTACAACTTCCTATCTCCCTTCACCCCTTCCCAGCTATTCATTTCCTTTACCTTCAAAGACTCCTCCACATCTTCACCTGTCAGATATTGGGTACAAACGTATTGTACATTGTTCTCCCCGGAAAAAAATACTCTTTCGGTATGCAAGGTCACAGGAGAGGAAGGTCCGAAACCTTATGACAAGGTGTAGGAAGTTAAAACAAAAATTGAAAGGAATGGGGGACTTCCTTAGTGAAGATGGAAGAGACGTAACCAAGTATATTCAAGGGAAACTATCTCAGTCTGCAATTACGTTCATAAATGCTCATTTGCGATCATACAAAAGGCAACCGAAAGGAAGAAGATGGACCGTTGAGGAGAAAAGAATGGCTCTGACAATTCACAAAAGAAGTCCAAAATGTTATAGACTTCTTTGCAATATGTTTGTTCTACCATCTCCTAGGACATTATCATCAATGTTGAATTCAGTCCCGTTTTCTACAGGGATCAATGATCAAGTATTTGAATACATGTCACATTCTCTAAATAAGATGCCTGATTCTGACAAGCTTTGTTCAGTTATGTTTGATGAAATGTCGATAAAAGAACATTTAGATTATAATCCAGCTGTTGACCAAATATTGGGGTTTGAGGATATGGGACATTTAGGTAGGACTGACAAACCTGCCAGGTATGCCCTTGTTTTTATGGCACAGGGAATTACTAAAAAGTGGAAACAGCCGATAGCTACCTACTTCAGCAGTGGTCCAACGAAGGCTGATATATTGGTGTTACTACTGGACAAAATATTAGAAAAGTGCAAAGATATTGGTCTACGTGTCGCATGCACAATATGCGACATGGGAACGAACAATGTGAAGGCCATCAGGAGTTTGGGTTCCACCATCAAACAGCCATACTTTTATCATGGTGGGCGCCAAATAATAACTTTATTTGATCCCCCACATCTATTGAAATGTACAAGAAATCTCCTCATCTCAAATGATATACTCTTACCAGTGAGTTTTGGTAGCTTAAATTTTGAGGGACGGGCCACCTGGAGGGATATCAAGCTTGTGTATGATTTAGATAGACAGTCTTTACTGCCTTTCTTGCACCGGTTGACAGAGAAGCACATAAATCCAGCTGGAAAGGAGAAAATGCGGGTCAATCTTGCAGCCCAAGTTTTTAGTTACCAATTGGCGGCTACCATGCTTAGTTACGTTGCAAATAGTAAGTATGTGAAGGATTTATTTCATCTCATAATTACTTAAGGGGCAATCATTCGTTTGGATAATATCTAAATTCTGCTATAATATTAATAATTATATTAAATCAAAAAGTTTTCATTGAAGTATCTTGGCCTTGAGATTACTAGACAGAGTTATATGAATAATTACATGTATCAGTTTAAATCCTGGCACAATTTATAAACTCCACTTTGGCTCAATAGATCTTGGGAATTTCCTTTAGCAATGCTTCTACTCATACTTCTATAACCCATTCACAGCAATTATCTACTATAGGCAATCATGTTCATGATATTAAAGTAGAATATGCAGCAATGACCGATCTTATTGAATTCATTTCCAAAGCCATTTAGTCTTGCATCATTGAACATGCTATTTACTTTCAAAGAATGCACAGTCATATTAATTACAATTTTATTTAATTCTTTTCTTTCTAGATAAAATTCCTAATGCAACTTTAGGCACTGCAGCAGTTGTGCAGATGATGGATTCTTTGTTTGATTCCTGTAATGCAGATGATGAAAATGCAGTGCCTGATAAGCTATTGACCTACTCAGTCACCAATGAAAGCGACCATCTCCAGTTTTGGCAGAAGTGCATTCATGAAATCAAGCAGTGGAGATTTCAACGTAATGCATATGAAGGGCGAAAAAGCCAAATTCACAAACCTCCTTCCCAGAAAGGTTGGCTAATGACCCTGGAAGGATTACAGCTTCTCTGGAAGTTGGNTGATAACAAAATCATGATTCCTTTCATTAGGTATTTGATAAGTAAAGAATTCAATCTTATTTCTACGGAGAAAATCCATGGCGGAGCGATAATCAGTGATGGTGCTACATTTAATGAGTATGATGTCGGAACTTATTAGATGACACACAGGAGCAATATTCAATGCAGCTTTCAATTGACGCACCATCGTCTGCCAGCCTGAAAATAATTTAACTTTAATTGAAGGGATAGTGGAGGTCGAGGATTTGGGTGGTGCAGAGGATTTGGAAGAAGAAGTTTGACCCTGGGTAGTGGAAGTGAGGGGGGCGAAGGAATTGGAAGTGGGGATAGGTGCGGGAGTTGGATTATTGACGGGACGTTGCACTCACCGTTTTGAAGTCACTGTCTGGAAAGGAATTTCGTTAGGACGTTTGGAAGAGGAAGGGTTGCCACCTGTGCTACTCACCGCAGATGACAGGTTGAAAGCAATTTGGCGAAGGATGGTCTGCACCTGCTCTTCGGTCAGCTGGTTCTCATGTTGACGAAGTAGCTGTATCGCGGCTTCCAGGTGTTCAATGAGACGGGATGGAGCTGATGGTTGTGGCAGGTCCAGATTTGCAGAAGTAGACGGCAGGTCGGCTGATGCCTCAGAGGCGTTGTTTTCGTCGTCGACGTCCATTTGGGCGATCGATGCAAACGGCCCTTTTCAGGGACAGAATTTTTGGCGAACACCACTAGAAGTCGGATTATGGTGAAGCACGCTGAAGAAGGAGTAGATTGGTGTGCGAAGAGGTTTCGAGGTTTCAATAGAGATCGATCCTCAGGCCAGTCCAAAAAACTCAAAGTCCAGAGGCTCTGTCAAACCGTTAGTCGTAGCCCACTATATATTCTCCATTGCACGCTCCAACCATGTATGGACCCGCTGAGAAGTGGAGTGCGAACTCGACCGGCAGTGGGATCGCTTTTGCTTTTCTTTCTTCTGTGTTGAAGAAAATTATGTCTGTTTCTTTCTTATCATTGCACTTCCTGGAACGCTATTCTTCTGAAGCGTCACACAGTGGTCCGGAGAGCCCGCTTTTGCGGTCAAAAGTCAATTTTTCGAACATTTTCGTATGGATTCAAAAACTTACTCCTATTGAAGATCCATTTCAATAGATAGTGGTCGTTTTTCCTTTCTTGTTACCATTATAACTAACTCAGAAATTTTGCGCCATCTTCGCTCTTAAAATTTCACTACNCATTGAAGTATCTTGGCCTTGAGATTACTAGACAGAGTTATATGAATAATTACATGTATCAGTTTAAATCCTGGCACAATTTATAAACTCCACTTTGGCTCAATAGATCTTGGGAATTTCCTTTAGCAATGCTTCTACTCATACTTCTATAACCCATTCACAGCAATTATCTACTATAGGCAATCATGTTCATGATATTAAAGTAGAATATGCAGCAATGACCGATCTTATTGAATTCATTTCCAAAGCCATTTAGTCTTGCATCATTGAACATGCTATTTACTTTCAAAGAATGCACAGTCATATTAATTACAATTTTATTTAATTCTTTTCTTTCTAGATAAAATTCCTAATGCAACTTTAGGCACTGCAGCAGTTGTGCAGATGATGGATTCTTTGTTTGATTCCTGTAATGCAGATGATGAAAATGCAGTGCTTGATAAGCTATTGACCTACTCAGTCACCAATGAAAGCGACCATCTCCAGTTTTGGCAGAAGTGCATTCATGAAATCAAGCAGTGGAGATTTCAACGTAATGCATATGAAGGGCGAAAAAGCCAAATTCACAAACCTCCTTCCCAGAAAGGTTGGCTAATGACCCTGGAAGGATTACAGCTTCTCTGGAAGTTGGTTTCAAATGAGACGTGTTTTGGAAAACCAGTTGTGAAGATGGCCACAAAGAGATTTAATCAAGATCCGATTGAAAACTTTTTTGGCTCTGTCAGGGCACAGTGTGGATCAAACAGAGATCCCACTGTGCAGCAGTTTTTTGCATCTGTGAAGGCCTGCATTGTTAATGGCCTTGCAAGTAAGGGACTGCAAAGTAATTGCATGCCAGATGATGCAAGACTGCTCAGTGATTTAGGGGTCTTCCTCGACAGAAAGGATGGTGAAAGTGGAGAAAAACCAGTAGAGGGGGAGGATTTTGAGAGCCTTGCAGGATGTCATGCAATACCTTGTGATGAACACATTGACCACCCTGCCATGGGAACTGTATCTCTTTGTGTCTTAGTGGCAAGGAAAATCTTGCAGAAAAGAGACTGCAATGCTTGTAGGGCTGGACTACTTGGTGGAAGTGGAGTAGATATTTTAAATGTAGGCTTTTGTGAAAATTTTCTCACTAGCCCCAGTGAGAACTTACTCAAGGACGTAAATTGCATATTACATATAGTTCTAAATATATTAAATAGCATTGGCCATGGGAAGATTGTATGTTTAAGCAGAACAATTGTAAATAATCTTAAAGATAAGTTTTTGTTAGCATGGTTGGGGAGTTTTTGCGGGGAGCATGTGGAAGAAATGAGAAAAGAGATCCTTGATGTCCTAATTCCAACAATAATTACAAAGTGGGTGAAAGAAAAAAATAAAGAGATTCTTCGCCGCAGGAAGGAAACCTTTTCAAAAAGAGGCCACTGATGTAAATAATGTGTTTTGCTTGTATATATAGTTAATTTTTATAACATTTTTAATCCTTGTCCAAATTTTCTTACTGTATATAATTACTTTTCAATTTGTATTTTTNATATTGAATAAGACGATTAAAACGTCGAGTTGTTTGGAGGTAGCCCGTCTCGAGACAAAGGTATGCCAGGAAGGTTATCATGGTGTTTATCGTATGTGGACCACTCTTTTACTGTTTATTCCAACCCAAGTAGCTCCTCGACTGAGATAACTGATTATTATAGGTCCACCGAACACTTAATTTTTACCAGTGTTCTTTTTCATTTATGCGTTTATGTAGAATTATATGTCGTCTTCTTCATACGGTTACGTAGTTTGCCGCCAATGTATTCGTATTCTAGCTATGATTTTCCTTTGCGGTGTTGCCATATCGAGGTATGCCATAAAGGTTATCTCATTCTACGTTAAGAACGACTCACCGCCGTATGGCGACATTAGCGCGAAGTCGGTTGCCGCACCAACTACATCCGCCATCTAAATCCCACTCCCCCTCCCGTGAATCTTCTTTCCAGCCAATACATTGAGTTTCTCAGGTACAGGATGTGTCGACTCCCATACATTGACGGCGGAGCAAGTTTCCCCTAACTATCAAAATGTCCATGTGAAACTTACAACTACTTTTCCATTAACTTGGAATCAAATAAGAGAGAAAATCCCAGCAGAAATGAACATGGGAAAAGTCTGACAGGATCTTGTACCCAGAATCTTTTACATTCCAAGTTGCTGCATCACTAAGTAAAGCTATCAAACAAGAGAGTCCCAAATAGCCAAGTTAGCAATGCAGTCGACTTCAGTGTAAGCAGTCTTGGGTTTGATTCCTGGTGGTGCCTACATGCAAAATGATCTCAGTTATCGATGCACTATTAACATTAATACTACTACTACCATCAAGCAAGAACAGACTGTTGTGCTGTTTTGGGAGACTTTGCAGGCTTCCTTCTACACCAACTTTACTCCTTTTCTTGTTATAACAAAGAAAAGAACAATAATGATCCANTAAATAATCTTAAAGATAAGTTTTTGTTAGCATGGTTGGGGAGTTTTTGCGGGGAGCATGTGGAAGAAATGAGAAAAGAGATCCTTGATGTCCTAATTCCAACAATAATTACAAAGTGGGTGAAAGAAAAAAATAAAGAGATTCTTCGCCGCAGGAAGGAAACCTTTTCAAAAAGAGGCCACTGATGTAAATAATGTGTTTTGCTTGTATATATAGTTAATTTTTATAACATTTTTAATCCTTGTCCAAATTTTCTTACTGTATATAATTACTTTTCAATTTGTATTTTTAATTTTTAACGTTCAGATTTTTTATAGTCAGAGATGCTTACAACTTCCCTTTTTTTTGTAATTTACTTAATCTTAGCTTTTCAATTGTACATAATTATTATCCTCTCTAAAGTACTAGAGAGACTAGGTAATGCCTCATGGTCCTAGTTTCAATGATAGGAAAATCCTGACTATTCACCTCCCAGTGGTAGAGAGGGGACAACATCATTTAAGATGGCTGAGAATAGCAGGGACCGAGTGCTTCCCGGTATAAGGAATCACATTTAATATGGGATAAGGAAGTATAAATTCATTTCATTAGAGATCCATTAGATTTCCTTAGTTTAGTATTAAGAAGGGCAAGCTCTGTAAAGAAGTGCTCCTGAGGTAAGAAGGAATAAGCTGGATTGAAAAAGAACACTTTCAATGTGTAGCTCTCATAATGAAGAAAATTGTATTTAAAATACTTGTATCACAAATTTGGCTCATAGCTTTGAACTGTAGATCTTACAATGTTTACATTTACTAACATTATTACTCTTACATACATGTCTAGTACTGATTGCTTTCTTCTTTTCAGGTGAATGGCTTGGATATCCTCCAGTTATAATCCAGCCCCGTAAATCAGAGTTGCTTCAAGACAGAAGCCATTCAAGTTCCATGAAGTAATTTGTGCCACTTACTTATTCAAGATAAATCCACTTTTGGAATTGTTTGAATAAGTAAACATTTAATTTGTGCAAAGAGGTCACTCAAATTTTGTGATTAATAAGAAATTATAATGAAGGACATGAGCAGACTCACAAATAACTTTCTTCTTCTACATATTTTTTTATCTAGTGAACTGAATATGTACTAAAGGTGCTTATCGTGAAAATAAACTAAATTTACCATTATTTACAGCCTTTTTTCTGCAAGCTTTTCCTTATATTCCATACCTGCTTCCTTTCATTGTTCAGTATACTGTATTGAGTACGTCAAACTACGTGCGTGTTAAGTAGCAATTGTAAATTACAGGAGAAATTGGTGATGAAAGAAGTATTGTAGCTACCAATATATGATAAAGAATGCGTTTAATTTCCCGCCGTTCAAATAAAATTTCACTAAATTCTAGCTTCTTCCAAGAGGGAGCGCCGTATGGCGACATTAGCGCGAAGTCGGTTGCCGCACCAACTACATCCGCCATCTAAATCCCCCTCCCCCTCCCGTGAATCTTGTTTTCAGCCAATACATTGAGTTTCTCAGGCCTGGTATAGACGGTACTGCCACCAACTGAAACTACCACTCACAAAACACCAATATGACCAACACTATGTAATTGTAAGCTACGACCGACACTAATGATTCTTCCTGACAGCTTGACAGGTCATGATAGGCGGCAACTGTTGATGCTTATACGTATTCTTCGACACAAGACAACTTGAATCATCCTATAGTTAGTTACTATCCTATAGTTACGGTTACACCCGGTACTCAGTTTGTATTTTATTGGCTGTTCGTCCAACTGTTCTCTTCTCTTTTGGTATATAAATGCTTGCTTGTGCTTTCTCTTGGCCTGATGAAGAACAAATAGTTGGAATTCAGTCGCAAATAAATCTCTTTCTGTAGAATTTGCTTAGTTATTTTACCATGCTTAAATTATAGTTCTTTTAAATATCAAATAAATTTGATTTTAAGGATTTTTTTTTAAATCCTGACAGCTTAGCTAAGATTTTAATTGAATTAAGCCCTTCGCATTGAAGATAAACATGGTTTAAGGTTAGTAAGAAGACAAACATGAATTATTGTTAATTTATATCTATTTTTCAATAAAATTTCATTTCTTAGTTATATTTCAATGTCAATTACTTTTGTTGTAAATTACTGAATTTAATGCAGTTCAATCAATGATGAGAAGATATGTTGCTCAAACAGTGTCTTCTCATCAAAGATCCAGTGAGGTAAATGTTTAATTCTCTAATTTTGGAATAAGTTCAGACAATCTTACCTAATGGCTCTTCGTATAAGTATTTTAAACCCTAATGCTTGTAACAGAGCATTAATGCTCTACATAGGCAGTTGTCTATGTAGAGTTTACTGCCAAAATTACTAATCTTAATAATGTTTTTATTTTACTGGTGTAAGGAATGGGCTATTTGCTCTCAGGGAAAAGTTTTGGAGAACTAAACTCCCAGCAGTGTGTTACCTAGTTGCTATTTGCTGCTTTCATCTAGATGAAACTATATTTTTGAGCTTCAAGTTGAAATGTTAGGAGGAGCATATTTAATATTCAAAATCCTCACTTATCCCTTTCCCTCACTTTCTACCTTCTATTTTTACTAGACTATGTATTGCTCTGGGTGAAAAGTTGTTCAGGTCTTCAACAACGCAAACATTTTTATGAGACAGAATTCCTTATTATCTGTCGATAGAATGCCAGGCAGAAATCTTTTTCTAAAAATTCAAAGTAATCAATTTTGGCTACAAATGAATCCTTAATTGTTATAATTATAGTTTGTTAATTACGAATTTATTTATTAATATATAATAATTTGTCATTGAAATAAAAACGACCAAGTGTCACATTGGGAAAGTTATGAAACATTTCTACAAAACATAACAAAATTGTTAACGCAATAGAATGACTTTCACAGTATAATTTCTTTATTATTTATCATTGTATTATTTTTCGAGATTGAAAGACAGAATATTTAACTAACAAACTTAAAAATTAAATTTTGTATGCTATGTAAAATCTGTGACTTTACTTGATGGTTTTTAAACTATAAGGAGACCTTCATATGATACTTTAGGATGATCAGAAATGGGAACTTGAAAAGAAAATTTTTAATTAGATGAAGGATTTGTGTGTTTGCTAATCAAGTAGATCTCCAAGTATTCCAAAGATAACATAGAATAAGTAGTTGTGACTATATGAACACATTTTTCTTAATTTTCTAATTTAATTTTGAAGTATCTATCTTTCTATTACTTTTTGGAAGCAATCCCTATGTTATACATTTGATTTGTTTAATTATTGTGGTTACCAATCCTGCTTCACTTATTCTATTATATGAATCCTTTAAAAATACATTGTAATTTTAGGAACTTCATTGTTTTAACATCATTCATAAGTGTATATTGATGTATCAACTTATACATACCCATTTTTGGGGGAAAAAATAGCATTTTCTGGAATATGAGTTACACTGAATTATGCCACTTTTCACAACGTTATGATTTTATAGGAAAGGTCAGTGAATGAGTCACACCAAGATAGGTCTCATGGTTAGCAGAGAACACTATTGAATATACAGAACTAGTTTATATTATTTCAAAATTGTTATATATTCTATATATTTTCTCTCATGTCTTAGCATTCCAAAATTGACCAGAAATGTGATGTAAAACTCTAGCTATGATTAATAGAGTGATGACTTATATTCAAGGACAATTATTTGTGAATGAAAATGGCTGAAATCAACATTCCATCTCATCCAAAGAATTGTGATATACCCAGTGTTGCATGTATTGGTGTATTTATTATGAATGTTTTCACAAGGACTGTAGCTATGATCCAACTTTTGTATATAAGATGAATATGCAGTTATGGTTTGGTATTTATATATCATTCTCTTTAACAAGTTACTTGATAGTTTCAGTAATCTATGATAGTTAAAAAATTAATTTGTTCTTATTTTTAGTTTCTTAAGTATTATTTAACTAATCCCTGAGATATTTAGCCTTTACTTGCTGAGTGAGAGGTTGAAATTCAGACACATCTTGAAGCTCCCTTTTTTCAATGAATGTGGGCTTCCTTAAGAAGTATATAAGGAGGCCTGTAAATATTTTTGTTACAACAATGTTCATTTCCTTTAAACACCAAATATTGTGCTTCATTTGGGTTGTGAATCAGTGAAGAAATTTCTATTTGAGCCAATGAGCAGGTAAAAGAGAAACATTACCTCACATTTATTAATTTAGGCTTCCACTCACAGTGAATTGGTTCAATCATAAAAATTTTCTCTCATGTCTGTAAACTCTCTGTAGAAGGGTTTTCATACACAAAACTTGCAGATAATTTAGTTTGCAGAGTGCACCCTTTGCAAATTAATTTGTTGTGTCATTTTATGTAAAGCATTTTGAGAAATGTAAGCATGAAATTAAATTTTTGATTGGTAATTTGGTGCAATTATTATCTCTGCACCTTTTGAATCACCTTTGACAGTCGAGCTAGAGTTAGTTCTATGCTGCTGGAAAAAATATATTACTCTTATTGTCTTCAGTTTATTGTATCCTATTTATTTTTTTTCTGATTCTTTTTTGTAATTATAAAATACTTCTGATGCTAGTGCATTGCGCTTGGGGAGGCCTGCTGGTGATGATGATACACACACACATTTCTGTGTATAAAATCGTTGTTTTTACTTTGTGTCTTTCCACAATCTTTTTATTATTGTAAATTTATGCTAAAATATTTTATTTTGTGTTTTAAATTGAAAAGCCGAACATTTTTTATTGCAGAATATTTATTACATATGGTGGTGATGGTGTTTTCCACCGTGAATAAAGCTACTTATAGTTTCATATTTACTATTATAAGAAATAAAAGTGAAATATTGGATTATGCATATTTTTGACTATTTTGTCGCTTCTTCCCATCATTAGTAGTTATTATTAGTAGTCCCTACCTGCAATTGAACCAGGAACTGCTTTTGTAAACACAATAAATATTTTCATTTATAGTTTTTTCTTGCTTTTCATGAGATGCCTTTTCCAAATAGTTTGATTCTTGATGAAAGTCAAGTTGTTCTTCTTTAAACTTAAGATCTTTAAACTTTTGAAGAAAATCGCTTTCAGATAAGGTTTTTTTTACATATTTCAACACATAATTATTCCCTGAATACATTTTTACTACGAAGAAGAACTTGAAATGTGACTAGCAACGTTCTTTTTTTAATTTTAAGCTACCTATTGGAAAAGTCATGCATTGAATGGAAGGGGCGTTGCCTTGACAAGTAGAAGGGATGGCGTGTATGGTGCTGCTCTCTCACGATCTTTCAAACAACTATTTTTGTAACTGCCGCTAAAACCAAGAAGTCTACCTCCGTGACGTCATATCGCGGCATGTCGTTCAGTGATGGCGGACGAATGCAGCGGAAAGGTAGTCCGAGGTCCCCAAAAAAGTCTCGTAAAACAGAGGAAAGGACAATCAAGCCCGAACCAATTTCATTTCATCAAAAAAATCTGTTCGTCGTGTCTCTCCCATTGATATTTCTGTTTAATGTGCTTCGTACTCTTATTTACCAATTGTTTGTGATATTCAAATATCTTTACTCGTCAACTACACGACTTGTGAATCGTCCGAAAACAAAATCAACTAATGTTGACATAGTAGTACCTGAAAGTGAAAGTGAAGTGGAAGAATATCCGCAGGATATGTCTCAGCTTCAGCCAAAACACCCCACTGGCCCTGGTCCAGGAGATCCTTTGCTTGCAAAGCAAAAACACCATCATCGCAGAGCTTTTGAGTATATATCTAAAGCTCTAAAAATTGACGAAGAGAATGAAGGTAAGTTTTTGTCTTTGATCAATTATATTTTCTGGTGTGGTAATACATTTTCGGCGCGTAATGTCATCATCGTTTACAGTCGTGTGACTTTGATCAGCTGTTCATGCCGACGGCAACCTGTCATTCAAAGATTTTCATCCTAAAATTCTTAAACTGTGTTGTTTGTTGCGGAACATAAGCAGTTTTCCGTTTAATTTATTAGAATCGTATGATTTGATCGCCTCATTTGAAGTTTTCCGTAAGCTGTTTTTAAACTCAACTACTTCTCTTTGTTCGATATTGTTTACACCAGAGTAGTGCTGGTTTTTGGTGCGCTGATATTGAGTTTGAGAATTGAGTGAAATTAAATTCCATATATGTCTATGAAGGATAAGGAATTCCCCATGATAAGTGTTGTTTTAATTTTATGTTATCATTTCAATTAAAGTCTTTTAATGTTAATGGAACGAAGGGAAATTTTTCACAATTTGTTGTGATTAAGATTTTATGATGATCACTCAGTATAACAAAGACTATTCAGGAATGAAGATACCCCGTAATCGATTTTTTATTTCTCAAATTTATCGAAGAAGAATATCGTGTAAATACTGTCATGGTTGGTGTTTCTACTAAAGAAATGTCATTGCTAGTGTTTTACATAATCTAGACCTAGTTTGCTTATCCTTTCTTCTGTTAATTAGATAAATTAAACTTACATGATTCTTACGTTTTGGCGGGCTGCCGATAGCTCTGTTTCCCGTGGTCAGAATCGGAGTTACTCGTATAGGAGTCTTAAGGGGCTAGTAGTTATGTAACTTGTATTTTGGGTGCACATTGACATGATACTTTGTCGTTTTTCTGCTATCATTATATGTCTTCTATTCATCAGTACGTTTCAGGATTGTAGGTCTATATATCTTATACCCACGATGGTTTCACAACTGCTATTTTGTTCGAAGTCATTGTTATGGTTTGTCATTCCTTCCCTTTTTCGTGAGCATAGACTTTTCTGGTCACGTTCTCTTGGATTTATGATGACTTATGGCTTGAAAATATAATTTAGTTAGACATTTCTGTTTAAAAGATCCTTTAGAGTTATCATATTGTAGACTGCGCCGTTGCTTCCGCAGATGTTGGTATCCGTTTCTTACTGGTATCTACTTAATCTATGCATCTACTTCATATTCTAGAACAGTCTTGAATTATTGTAATTGTGCATGTTCGTCATTTGATGTCTCATCTTTTAGTGTGGAGTAGATAATAGCAGCTACTTTTAGAGAAGTTTATATTTTAGCATTATTTACAATAGATTGTTCTAGTGTTGGACAAACAATAGAACCACTCTCAGATTGGTTCACTAGATAAATATGTTGGAAGTTTCAAGAATATGAGATGATCGTAGTTCAATTTCAAGATCATACATTCCATTAGTCGTGCTTATTTTAATTAAATATCCGTAGTTGGACTTAATTATCATTTTAAGTCTTTGCCTTCTGCGAAGAATTAATGATAACCAAAATTTTCTAGTTATTTTCGCTCAAGAATTCTTTTCGTGTCACAGTTAATTTTGCCAACATTTAATGCTTAAAAATTAACTTGGGCTATTTCCTGACAATTATATACCTGGATTCCTCTTACATTTCTAACTCCAAGAGATTTTTATGACATTCACGGTCATAAAACTGTCATATCTAGTGCTATGCCATATTTCTTTACCATCTGAATTATCTAGGTATTTTCGCCAGTTGATCAAGTAATATCTATGTACTATTTTCCGAAAATTCAATCAAAGGGAATTACATTAGTTAGCAGAAATTAAGCACATTTTAACCACGATGAAGTTTCAGTTGGAATGTTGGAATGTATAGAGAATTTGCTAACAATAATAATAATACTTTGCTTAGAATATCTCTCAACTCATATGTAGTACCTTCATACATTCGTTTAATTTTATTCTTCTCCAGTAATTTACGCAGAAATTGTGCTAGATTAGTTTGATGCCGTCACTTGCTCAAGTCCTATTCTAGGAATGGAAGCTGAATAGCTTTGTGCAGTTTCCTTAACTTTGTTTAATAATGTTAGAGAGGAGTAGTTTCTTGCTTGTAAAAGACATTCTTTAAATATAAACAAAAGAATATCGAAATAAACGAGGGATGGACATCATTACGTTGTGGTTGTCTTATCGATGCAGTGTTATTGTCTCGAAGTTTTGAATTTTTGCGGGTTTTAATTTTCTTAAGCCGCCACTTCAAGCTTCTGTAGTGCAGTTAATGATTTTCTTCATTATTTTTGCTGTAAATAAACTTCTTCAGTAGTATTTATATCAATTTCATATCATTATAAGTGTTATTTTGTTGAAATTCTTTGAGTGGTCGCAGACAAAAACATTCATCATTTCCTCCCCTCTTGAAGTATGTGATGTGCAAATTTTCTGTTGTTTGAAGTTATTTACGCAATATATGTTGATGGTAATTATTATTTTAGTAGCGATCACCTGGATTATACTGTACGGGATTACATGCTCAGAAGATTTTTCATAATAGATTATTAAATTCCTCTAAATGGAATTAGGCCGTTAATTAATAACCATAATGAGTTATAAAATTGTCGATTATAGAATAAATAGACGAAGTATATTGCTGTATTTTTATAATGTCGAAGGATTGTAATTTCTCGTGGTAAATGCGTCTTAATCATCCTACAGGTTATGGGGGTTCATATTTTATATAGATATTGGTTTTTCAAGAGTTTCAAGAAGTTTTCTATATTAGGTAAGTATTTTTTTGTTTTGGACTAAACGTGTATTGTTGTAGGCGGCCATTTGTGGAGTTGTTAAACTGTCGGACGCACGCCTTTCTGAAAGTAACTTAAAAACATGCGATTTTGTATGCATCATAAATTGATGCTATGAATTTTCATCCGTCATTGCACATTTCCCATGAGTTTTCAAATGGAGTCTAGTATTGGTGAGTGAGTTTTTCATTTGTTCACGCGATATTTGTTGTGTGCCTCTGAAACAAAGGTTCGAAGAGGGACGTGATCCCCCCCTCGGGCAATGGGCCCTTTCTGCCTACCAATCGATAACAATACCTGGGTTGGGAAGGGCCTGCGTTTACCTCGTCCTCTGACACGTCCCAAACTGTATTTATCTGCCCTCCTGTTACGATTTTCCCCTCCTATATTTTAACTCACACTTTGACCTCATTTGGCACATCCCTCGCCGTAGGTAAAGAATACGGACGCATAACGCGCACGAGTGCCATATTTTAATACTCGTCTGTTGCTACAAAGCCAATCCTCAGCGTACTTCTATTTGGTGGAGGCGGTCTTTCAAATTGTTTCGTCCTTTAGGTTCGATTTGAATGGTTAGCATCGGTGGGTTGGTACTGCTGCTGGACATTTACCCAATTTCAACTTCAAAACTCCAGATTTTCATGCAAGAGTCCGATTAGATAGAGGTTTAAGGGTGAATTTTTATTTGAGATTTTATATTATTTATGGTTTTTGCGATGTAATGTAAGTGATTATTATTGTACCGTTAGAAGTGTTTTAATTCCTATGGCATTTGCTTGTAATAACGGGTGTCTAATTAAAGAATAAGTAAGAAAGATTCCATTCCATCACAATGTCAGCGTTTTTTTGGATTTTTTTATTAAATAAAGGGCGCGTCTCGTGTTCGCATAAAGTCGATGAAATAACCCGTGACTTGTTATATTGCAGCAATGGTTGAAATAAATATCTCCAAGTTTCACAATTTCTGTGCGCTTGTCTGTATTTATTTCAATCATTACTATTAGTATAATAATTTTCTGAAGGCACCGGGAGTTGAACCCGGCTCTCCATATTTCCGATTGGTTGTTTTTACCACTCACCTGTCCTCCTATATCTTTAAAAGGTCTCTTCATGCAACAATTATCGGACTTTTTGTTTAACTATCATTTGCAAGCGCGGTTTTGGATCTCTTTTCATTCCAATGCAAGTAATTAAAAGGATTTTTGGGTCGTAGAATAATAAGTTTTGGCCCAAAGTTATCAGAAATGAATTACAAAAGATCAAATAAAAAATACATTCGGCTAAATTGCGAATGAAGTCGAACCGACGACTAAAACTATTTCTGATGGATTCAGTGCTTATTCTCAGACCGTTATTATTTGTTTACGCGGATTCCTGATTTAATCCTCTACTTTCATTTCTTGGATGCCCTTACCAAATTACTGTTAGAGTTAATCCTTAACTGAAAAATTATCGATTCATTTCCTGGAATCACTTCTTTCTTCAAGAAAAATTTTCGCTGAATAATAATTCGGGTTTCGCGAGACCCGAAGAAAAAATGAATTTTGGCATCGCCGAGGTCGCGATTTCGGGTAAATGCATGTGCGAGCGGGGCAAGACCTCCAGCAATTGGAAAAATCGCGAAGTATATTCGGAGGAGAATGTTGAAAGCTTTGCTTCCTCTCCAAATTGCATGCAGACAGATTGGTGTGCGAGGTTTAGAGAAAACGTTCGTTGATCTCGTTCAATGTATGGCGACCTGACGCATACCTTGCGAAGATTAAACTATCGCGAAATTATCAAAACATGTTCATTGTTCTGTTTAATTCCCTTATGCAGGGGAAATTCAGATTATAAATTCCAAAACTGGATGTATTCACTTCCATTGGATTGCTGTCCTACTGTAAACCTCTCTATTGCGCAAAAATCACGTGATCTTAGAAAAGAAGCAAAAATCAGCTATTTGATAATTCAGTTGTTGTTTGGAGAACAGAGAAAGTCCTAATTTTTTATATCAATATATCAGGTCGAAATTTGATCTCTTTGCAGAATTGTTGCGAGCTGTAGTTGGTTTCTTCCAAGCTCGATTCTCATTGCCTTGCACCAAAAACTGAATCCCCCTTTAAGATTTATCATCATCTGCAAAATAAACAGTTTTTCCTTTGCCTTATCTTTTATGGACATTGGCTGATTTTCTTCCCGCTGGATGGAATTTCGGCATCCAACCAAAGTTTATATCCAGATCTCTTCAATTGATGGAATTTTAAAATTTCCGAGGAGCTTATCTTTGTTTAACGTGCAACTCACTTACTGTCGCATTCATTTGTTTCGAGAGCATATATAAAAAATCGACAGTCCATTGTTTCAGAGGCGAAGGAAAGGAAGAATCGTGCAGAAATCCAGCTCAAGGAGGTTCATAGTGCTTATCTGCTGTGTTGGTGCGCATCTCGATGCTCCGACACAGTTTTCACGTCGGGAAGCCGTTTCTGTCATTCTTAGCTCTTATTGAGCGAAAGAAACTGATATTTTATGAAAATAGGTCATTCATTGATTAACACTTGATTTCGGTAATCAGTTTGCCTGGCCAAATTCTTATTAATTGATTACTTTCATCGAATATCATAAAATTAATTGCAGTGGTTAATTGAGCCATAGAATTTAAACCGTAATATTATTATGATTTGGAGACATTTCAAGTGTTTTTTTCAAGTAGCTTTTTTTTAAGTGTTAATGGTTGCTATGATCCGTGTCGTTCAGGTATGCGGAATTATTAAATGAGACATTCCCTTTATTTTCATAGGCTATTGGCTGCTGCTTCGACAGAGTTGTCCATGACTTTCGGTGATTAAGTTATCATCGTGCAAGTGTAGCTTTGGTCTAATTCGTCAGCATCCGCTGTCCAGAGATAGTCTTTGAAGAAATTGCGCCGATTTTCTTTACATAAGCATTACTAAGCCAAGGTCGAGGACTAACTTCATTTTCCTCACCTCTCAACTGTTCGTGAATAGTTTTACTTACTGAGCGGTTAATCCGCATGCATATAATATAGACCGTGTTAAAATTGTCTGTAGCACACATTTATTTGCCATATGAAGCGTGTTTTGACTTCCTTTTTGGCGATGTGACCGTTTCGAATATTCAAGCCATCGCTCCTGCTAATGGAAGTATAATACAACTTAGCTGAAACAGAAATTTCTATATTCTTTGCCGGATTTCGTCTTCTTCCAAATGTAATTATGCCTTCGTGTGTGAATTATACGGCATAAATATTGATTTTGTGTTTTGTAACATTTCTCGCGATTTTTATCGAATGAAGCAAGTCTCTGAGAAACCAACAGTAATAAATTAATAATTTTAAAATGAAATATTTGAGAATAAGGTAAAAGTTGATGTGTTAAATTTGGAATCCTCGCCTGCAAATGCGACAGGAATTTTAATTGAAAATATACATTAAATCTTGGTCTTGGACTTTTTTTCATTAATTCGAATACATCCCAATTTTAAGTCTATAGTGTAAATTTTGTGGATTACCAAAGAAGCCAAGTAGGCATAATTTAAGCGAACGATAGGCACCTTATCTTTTCGTTGCATTATAATTTTGCACACTGAGGTAAGGCGGTTGTCAAGAGGCGATGGTTTGCAGACGCTTGTTGACTTGTACGACTCATCTGAAGAGTTTCTTATGAATGTGCATCCACCACTATGTAACGAGTTAAAGGAGAGCAAGAACCATCTGTTCTATTTGGCAGACCTTTATTCGAAATTTAATGAAGTACAGAATCGTTTGCAAGGAATAAACGTTTCAATCGTTCAAGCTCGAATAACCATAATGGCCTTTCAACCAAAAATGGAACAATTGAAATCTTAACTGGCACGATCCGATTTTAAATATTTTTCAAACTTGCGAGTACTAAAAGAAAATGAAAAGATATCCGACCGTGATTTGTAGATATATATGAAACATCTTGATAAATTAAGAGAAGACTTTGAAGCACCACCATCATGATTTTCGAAGACGGGATTATGCATGTTCCAGGTTTGCTACTCCATTTGATGTAAAAATAGATAATGAAGGCAACAAACGTGGCTTAGAAGATGAACTGATTGGAATATGTGTAGATCTCGAAGCTAAAGCGTTGTTTAAAAATAAAAACCTCAGTGAAAACAATATTGGCACTAAATATCCCAAACTCAGAGTAAAAGCCTTCCCTTTCCTCTTGCATTCCCAGCTACATACATGGTTGAAGCTGGTTTTAGCCACGCGAACGCAATTTTGACAAAACAGAGGGACGGATTGAACTTGGAAAACCGTGTTGATTTGCGACTAAAACTCACCAATTTTCATCCGAATATCAATAAGCTTGCTGCTTCTCTTCAGACACATCCATCCCGCTAGTATTAACTATTTTAATAAAATGGTGTTTACATATTTTTAAGGTATTCAGTAGTAGTCGCAAAATGACAGTAAGGAGGTTTTTAAGCCAATATAACTTTCTAGTGGAATTGCACAAATATCTAGTTTATTACCGTTATGGAGAAATTCCACAAGGTAACGCCTGAAACCGTTTCATTGAATATAATTTGTTATATTTTCAAAGATAACTGTGTATTTTACGTACTATGACACGTACGGTTTAAGAACTATAGGCAAATTCCCTTCTATCCATAATTCTGCTGTTATTTTTTAAGATTATAAAAACTGGAAAATATCTCCTTTTTCTGTTATTGTTATTGGGTGGATTTTATAAGATATGGGAACTATACATTCTTTCGTTGGGTTGTTATGCAGGTCTCCTTATTGCTTAACATCAGAAATGCAAAAAAATGATTTAATGTTTTTTGTTAAATACTTAATATGGGAGTCGATAAGAAAGCAAATATTCTATGAAGGGGTCGACAGGATAAAAAGTTTGGGGACCCTTGCATTATATCGAAAGATAACATTTGAATTCTCATTGAATATCTATGGAATGTTTGAGTGTTCTAAGGAAGCCCTGCAGATTAAGAACACTCGTTTTTGTAGCCAATTTTCGGGGAAAAATCTTATTATGACGTAATGCGATAACGTTATACATTACTCGGAGGATGCATCGAGAACTTTCATCAGTCAAATTTGTTTCCACATTGCAGCATTTTCTCAGTTCGGAACAAGAAATTATTTCAAGCGGAATCGCGTACTTCGGTGGAATTTTTTGGGAAATATTATATTTCTCTTAAAATGTATAATTTTTCTTTTCTTATTTCTTATTAAAGGTCGCTTTGAGATTAATCTGCTAGGAGTAATTTAACTAAGCAATTATGTAGAGGGTTTTACTAGAATTCAGATGGAAGGAAATCAAATCACATCAGGTCGGGACCTATCAGCTGCTTCTACTTACATACATAGACTAGGGCTCATCGCATTCATTAGTCTATATTGGTAATTTTTGAAAGGTTCTTGGGAAAATACGCCAGCTCCTATTGTTGCGGCGTATGTGCTAATCAACTGGGTAGTAAGTTTCAATTATCAGTAACGGTTTGAAGGCCATCATTGCGCTCTCTGAAAAACTCTCGGAAACCGCATCGACGTCTGTTTAATTGACTATTCAAGGACTGAAAGTGAAGTCCAGAGAAATGGAAACTGGTTTGATGCATAAGAGAAAACATTCTCGAAATTGATTCCACGGTGTAGTGAGTTATGGTGAGAATGTAAGCAGTGCAATCACTCATATTGTTTTATTCAAGAACTGGGTGAAGTTCGGGAGTAGTCTCAGTAATGTGCACTTTACGCTTTTGAATCGAATATCTCTTTTCTTTTAATGATTTATTTACATCGTTTATTTGTTGCAAATAACTTATTCCAGGGGACACCAGAATATTTTAGAAAATGGAAATAAGTAAATATTTAAATGCAATATTGATGGTGAAATTGGAAATATCTAACAAAACAGTTAAAAGTAGCGATTTTTATATGATGTTATAACAAGCAGCTACGCATATCCTGAATTGCTGAAAATGAAAATAATCGTCAGTGAATGCGAAATATTGTATTTGTTACTAAATGGAAGATATTTCGGAAAGCACGTACACAAGAGAACATACAGTGTATCGGATAACACGAAATTTAGCAGAATAACCAGCACTTTCCGCGAATTACTTGCGAACGCAACCCGCCAGTTATAGTTCTATGGACAGAAGTATTTCTCGTCTCTTATGATGAAAAGCATTAAGTGAATCAAATTAAGTGAAATTGGACTATAGTTATCTAGTTTTTGGGAACGCCCTTTCTTAGGAACTGGAGTGACATTTGCTTTTTTCCACGACATTGGGACCCTCATCCAATGATTTCTGGTAGAAGACGAGGAGAAGGGGAGCAAGCTCATTAGCTAAAGTTTGTATGTCAAGGGAGGGAATAGCTTCGGGTCCCATAGCTTTTTTCCTATATTCGCAATAACTTTCCAATTCCATCAACTGATAACTCAATGGGACTCATCTCCGAATCAATACGTGTAGTAAAATCATTTGAGGCGCGATGAGCACTTTCAAGATGTTCATTTGAAACTTTTGTTTTAAATTTATTTTTGGAATGCCGACAGTGAATGGAGTAACACATATACTGAAATAGAATTGATGTGTTTTCTGAAACCTTGAAATCCCTTCACAAATTCCTGTGACAAAGTAGCAATTAATGCCGCATATTTTTCGTAGTTCACATGGCTGTGTTCAGACAGTGTTTCGAAGTGCATTGAGGTATTGTTCTTAATTTGAGATTGCCACAATTTGTTTAATTTCGAATGCCGTCATTGCTTGAAACATAATTTATTAATTGATTCTTACTTTGGAGACCCATGTTCAATTAATTTAAAAGAGCAGTGATATCCATTAAAATACTCAATCAGCCAACTAATTCTCATTCTCAGGTACCTACAGGTTTTCCTTTTGATCCATGAAACACTTTATTTAATTTCTCAAATCAGAGTAACGTTTTAGCACTTTACCACGACTTAACCACCTTACCGCAGTAAAGTGCAAAATGAAATTGGTGGTGAATAATATGATAAAATTTATTGTTTTGATGAGGACGTTCAAATTATTTTCCATTTTGGAAGTCGATGCACACAAATTTTCTTGGTATATGACGCAGTGATACTTCAATAATCGCAAATTACCCATCTTTTTTGCATCGTCTACTATTGCTTATGTTAGACCTTCCTTCTTTCCAACCATAGCTGGAGCACCGTCAGTCACTGTACCAGACGTGCGATGGTTAATTGATATAATTTTGAATTGTAGGCATTCAGACGATTTGTGAACTCTGTCGCTGTAATCCGCCAATTACTCAATTCAAAATTTTTTGAACCTCTTTTTACGTGGTTACCAATTAGTTGGGCATCTTCTTACGCTTATTTTTGTTTTTGGGATGCTTTATTGCGGAATGCGAGTAACTTCGAATCAGGGTCGCCTTTTGATAGGTCGCCTTCGCTTCTGCCCATCCTTGATACATTACCCTTATTTAGTCGGCATCGTTTTCGCTCTGCTGAACTTGCGAGAGGCCGTTAGTTACGGCGGATGCTGCAACCGAATCTCTTATCGCCTAAGTGGCCTTTTTCAATAGCATTCTGCTTCGTATGTCTGTCTGTCCTCTGCATTCGCATCGCAGGAAATACACATTCCAAATCGATTTCTTCATTCGATTGTTTATACTCTCGTGATATAACCAATTATATGGTTGCCTTGGGAACGATTAATAAACACGAAAATTCCATGAAATGCCCTTTTATTTCATCTGTTGTTTCATCAGGATTTCGATATAGAATCAGAGAGAATTCGTCTCAATACAATCGAAGCAAATTATTTGATATGTTTGACGAATTTTGAGGAATTTTCATAGGAAAGATAGGCGAGAGACAGAAAAGATTAGATGAGAAAGACTTGGTTTGTTGGACCTAAATAATAATAATAATAAATCGTCTTTATTTACGGGCGAGATTGAGACTAATTAGTCTCTTCTTACATCTAACCCTTAGTCATTGTACAAAGAAAGAAAGAGGTATTGGGAGTTAAACTCAAAAGAAGGCAATAAAAGAAGGAACTACTATATGGGTTTTTTAAAAAAACCTAAGTCTGCACTTAAAAAAAAAATAAACTAAAACCCTGCAGGATACATATTAGAGGTCGAAATATTTCTTTTCAATTATCTATTCAATTAAATCATGGTTTTTTGTGTAATCAGATGCCTTCAAAGGTGTTTAGATTTGTCATATTTTTTATGAAATCCTCGACTTCCAGCAAACAAAGGCTTAAAGTGCTTAATATATATTCAGATTTCGTTAAGTCGTTATCGCTGCTTTTTCATATTTAACACAAGAACTCAGTTTTACTCAAAATGAACGTGTTATCTCGAATTTTAAATTTATCCTTTTCAAAATACTCATCATTACCGAACTTTGTCTTTTGCTCTGTACGACGCAAAAATCGCTGCAACTTGTCCATATTTTTATAATTTCATACCCGTCAATGGTGGGCAATTATCTATAATTTTCTGCGTAGGAAATTAAATTATTTTTCCTAATCTTTCATTTCCTTGAATGTTTACCTAGTACAATATTACCTAATTTTGATGAGTGAGGAGGTTTTGGTATGAACTGAGTTCACGGTATTCTGCCAATATTTGAAACCTTTCTCATATTATGAAGTGGCATGACTTGACGTCACCTTCTCTTGGCGTATTCCAGAGCCGTGTCTCCGTAGGATGAATGCCCGAGTAAATAATTAATTGGCCCCTTCCAACTGCACCCTCTGGCTTGAATACTCAGATTTCGTTAAGTCGTTATCGCTGCTTTTTCATATTTAACACAAGAACTCAGTTTTACTCAAAATGAACGTGTTATCTCGAATTTTAAATTTATCCTTTTCAAAATACTCATCATTACCGAACTTTGTCTTTTGCTCTGTACGACGCAAAAATCGCTGCAACTTGTCCATATTTTTATAATTTCATACCCGTCAATGGTGGGCAATTATCTATAATTTTCTGCGTAGGAAATTAAATTATTTTTCCTAATCTTTCATTTCCTTGAATGTTTACCTAGTACAATATTACCTAATTTTGATGAGTGAGGAGGTTTTGGTATGAACTGAGTTCACGGTATTCTGCCAATATTTGAAACCTTTCTCATATTATGAAGTGGCATGACTTGACGTCACCTTCTCTTGGCGTATTCCAGAGCCGTGTCTCCGTAGGATGAATGCCCGAGTAAATAATTAATTGGCCCCTTCCAACTGCACCCTCTGGCTTGAATACTCAGATTTCGTTAAGTCGTTATCGCTGCTTTTTCATATTTAACACAAGAACTCAGTTTTACTCAAAATGAACGTGTTATCTCGAATTTTAAATTTATCCTTTTCAAAATACTCATCATTACCGAACTTTGTCTTTTGCTCTGTACGACGCAAAAATCGCTGCAACTTGTCCATATTTTTATAATTNTTAAAATACGTTTAACTACGTTCTTCCATGGGGTGATTAAGAACTCCAGTGTTTCAACACTCTTATTTCTCTATTGGCAGCGTTGTCGATGGTAATTTCCAGGATCGGTGCTGAATTTCAGCCGCCGTGGGGCGGCAGGTTTCCGCCCCCGCCACACATACGTTCTGTAATGGTCGAATCTTCACAGTTTCCAGGACCATTTATGCAGCTATCAGTAGATATTTTTAATTATTTCTAGTTAAATGGTCGATTTTGATCCTTTGAAACTGATCCGATTAGAACACAATTTCGAAGGAAAACAGAGAATGTTAAATTTCCTTTAGTAAACCGATTGGAAGATTGTGAAACTTGACCCCAAAAGTATAAGGAGCATCGCCTTTCCCTTTGTAATTGCCCTGGGGGGTACTGCCTCACGTGCTAATCGTATGAAGCTACTGGTCATATCTCCAGTAAGTTAGTTCAGTAGTTTGCAGTATGTATGCAGTTAGTAGTAGTACTGTTAAAAGTGCTTCGACAGCAGGTTATTTCTCACATATGGACCCCAATGGGAATCGAACCCAGGGCCGCTTTCACCGAAGTGGAACGCGTTGCTCGCTAGGCTATGCGGAGGCCCTGTATTCAGTTATCCGGGCCCTCAAATCAGAGGACTAAAGTCGCCCTAAAATCTCATACTATTCACCATTAAAATAAGACCCCCTAAAGGCAATTCTATTCTCTCATCCATGGAGATCCTAGAGACTCCGTTAGTTGACATTAACATATTTGAGAGTTGAAGGACGCAGTTGGTGTTCATTAAGAAGCGATTAGAAATTAACCACTTGCAATACCACAAATTTCCTTTCGTTTATGATTCATACAAAGGGAAATAAAATCTCTATTCAGAGACCTCCAACATGCGAATGCCCTGGGCCCATTCCCTGTTTACCCTAGCTTCACTACGTCTATATAAAGACACAACTCTAGAGAAAACATAAAGTTTAAATTTCTTGCTTTGTTTCCGGTTTTTGTATAATCCAGGGCTCCTCGATGGCCTAATGGGTAACGTGCCCGCCTTCAGTGAAAGCGGTCACGGGTTTGATTCCCGTTGGCGGCCTGCAAGCGCAAATGACCTCATCTGTCGATGCTATTTTAACAATACTGCTACTTCTCGAATATTTCGAGTAAGGGTTCGCCGGACGAATGGTCTCATTCTGTACTACGTATACCTATTTCATCATGCGTTCCTTACTCATTATCATGAACTCTTCATATCTGTTGCGAAAATGATACAATTGGTTATGATACTTAACTATCTTCAGAGATTACCTTGGATAAAATTATTATGGTTTTTAGATTGTGCAACGATGATAATTTTTGTGTTTGCTGTCATGACAACGCACCGCAATAATGATGCTCCAGAGTACTCCGTGACACTGGAGTAAAGTTCATCTTTGAAGAAGTAGCTTAACCTTGCAGATGTTTAAATTATTGGTGAATTCAAATCTCTAGAACTGTTTTCAAGCGTATAATTGGGTTACAAGTATACCATAGGAGTTAGTAGTGTGCCGCATAATATGAGGGCAACGTGCCCTCTTCAAATTTCGCGTTACGTGTGCACTTTATTTTGCGAGTAACCTAGGCAACGACTGGGATACAAATACTTATCAATTTTACTCCATTCTTTAATTCCTCGCCACATGGTTTCTATTCCTACAGGTGGAAATTAGACGGAAATGAAAATTCGTGTTGTTTACTATTCCGCGAATTTTACGATGATACTTGTGAGCTAATGGTTCGCGATAGAAAGTTCAATTATAAGCAACCCATGGATCCAATTAAGCGTTACGTGAAGTGGCCTTTGGTTTCTCTTCTTATCGAATGGAACTCTGGAAAATCTTATCTCCTTCGGAATCTTTTCATCTCATCTCATATCTTTCTCTAAGGTGCCGGTTCGATTTTTCAAAGAATTTCTTGCAAAATCTTTTTTTCGTTGGCATCGAGGAAAGCGTACGATTTTCATAGACCCGTCTTATGTCCTGTGCAACCCGAGAATCCCGTGTATAACTCCGTTGTCCCGTCAGAACGGAAAGTCCCGTTCAATATTCCATAGTTAGAACTAGCTTTGTCGAACGCGTCTCTCTATTATTGAATAATAACTGGCTACATTGGATTCATATTATTAGTACTTGTGTGTCTGGTCTTTCACCACATTCGTTGACATTGTCAATCAAGAATGCCCTCAAATTTTAGCGATAAGAGCTTAACGGAAGGACAATGTGGGTAATGTAATTAATTTAGCATTGTCGCGCAAATGGCACATGATGTCACGCTTCCCTTTTTCCTCGGCTTCATTCCAAAGGTTTTTCCTCACGTATTTGAACGAGGAAGTAAGTTTTCGATGGCTCTTTCTTATTTACTCTGTTGGAATGTCCTTTTCGAGATTTATGGGATGAAAACTTAAAGACATTTTAATTTTCTTTTTTCATCCACTTCCTTAAGACTCCCAGGTGTGCCGCAAGGGATTTCTTGGTGTGCCGCATACCGTAGATTGTACATACATACATATTTACATGAGTCTTCTACTTTACTGATGATTTTCATGTACCTTAAAATGTCCCATTTTTTTCCCTTTTACCTGTCGATAAATTATCCCCCATATCATAAAACAGCTGCAGATAGCTTGGATCGATTACCCGCTAATTTGGGACGGTAATTTCACCAAAGGCCCACAGCGATAGGTACATATGTACTAGAAACTGTTAAATATTTTTGGTTGCTTGGTGACTGAACTTGATTCACTCTTCAAAAAAGTTCCAGGGGTGGCATGGAATATAGTAAGAAAATGAAATTGTAAACGTTTAAGTTAATGATGTATTAATTATTGCTGACAGTTTTGGTTTAAAACAGAAAACTTTGCATCGAAACTGACCGTTGGCGTATCATTTGGATTTAATATTATTATTATAGAACACTTTATTCGGCGAGGTTAGGCCCATGTGGGCCTCTCTTACACCTAACCTCTGCAGTCATACATTTACATAGAGTTTCAGAGATTAAAAATTATAAAAAATACATTAAAAGTAAAGGATAGGGTTGCGTGGAAAAAAGTCCTCGGCTGAAGGCTTTCAGAGAAAAACCCACAGTGCGGGAAAACGCTCATATGAGAAGGGGAGCGAAAAAACCTACAAAAACATAGATAGAAATGAAACAATAAAATCGTAAAATCAGGCGTAGTAAAAAAATGAATTTAAATGTCGGAATTAATTTAATTTGAGATTCAGCATGGGAAGTTAAAGAGAGCTGACATTTTATCTATGTAGTAGCTATCGTTATTGGTGTACGAATGAAATTGATTTATCAGAAAGAAAGTTAATGTTAATGATGGCGTTCGGAACAATTGATACGTCAGTGCTCTGATTCTAAGCGGAGCATTATGTCGAGAATTTCAGCATTAAACTCTTTTCGTGCTAAAGTTAGATGATAGGGAACATTCATCGGCATGTTGTCCTTTTTACCGTATCTGCAAGCATTAATCGTTAGCAGTTTCTGCGATGTCGTTTTTAATTATCTGATAATTCCACGCTGCAGATGCTTCAATTCCTCCTCATAGTTTGAAATTTGCTTTAACGCTCTTTAAACCTCATTCAGTGACCGAATCAGCAATGGACATCGCACTTGCGTCGACACCGATTCTCATTCTAAATGTCCGTCTTAATTATTTGATTTTTGCTTTCGAACGATTAAGAATTTGAGAATTTGCAGTCGGCAGTTACATCAGCTCAAGTTTCGGAACTCCGGAGGCAGTTGAAGTAACTTTTCAAACCGGAAATAACTCCGATTCCGATATTTTTCTTTACCGAGTCTTAATGATTTGTACTAAGCGTTAATTGGAATCACGTTCGAAAATTTTTATGAGAAACGGCGTATGAGCTGATTATGTTTGTTATCCCTTTGGAGACCAATTCATTGCTCTTTTATGTAAGCGATCGGATTCAGGGAAAAGTAGCAGGGAACCTGTGATGGAGATCGCAATTTGATATTTGAGTCCACATTCCAAGTCGTGCATATTGCTCCATAAAAGTCTTGGAAACCTCTTTGGCAATGGGTTATTCTTTCAGGCGCTCGACCTCCCTTTCACCTCATTTGGAAGTTAGGTGGCAGCACTTCTGGTCAAGTTCGTCCATATGGTTGGCATATGCGTTGGTTTCCCTTCTCTCATTAAGCCCCGCCGGTTCGTAGAACTAAAACTGCCTTCGGATTACGAAACAAAGGTCTCCGACTGAGATCTAAGGCCGGGTGATTGCCGTCTGAAAAAGACCTCGAGACGAGTCAACGAAGGGAAAGAATTATTTCTTGCGGTTAAGATGTATGCCTCCGATTGCTTAGTTCCCTCAATTTCACGCACAACTTCGGCAAATCGTATTTCTTTTCTTTGTTTTCAATTTTCAATGGACAACCGATCATTCAAGTTAAAAATTCGTTAATTAATGACCTTTCATACTATTTTCGGTGGTAGAAATGGAGATTTGTAAAACTTATCCATCCGATTGTACTCACTTTTTCAATCTCCTTCCTCAGCCTTCTTTGTTTAACCTCTTAATTCATGCGTCGTAAGAGAAAAAATACTCGGAGTATTACATACCCTTCCTATCCGCTAACCTTTCTAGTATATATGTATAACAGTGGCATGGCCATGGGAGAATTGGGTGTTATACCCCCAATAATAGTGCCAAACAGGGTTTTGAAAAGCCGAAGTTATGGGAGTTAAATGTTGTTTAAATATTTACTGTTACACACTCCACTGGTAATTCTCAGTGAATATGTCTTAATATGAGTCTGATCCCATCTTTATTACATTTAGGGCAGAGGTTTGCCTGCCCCAGGAATTTTTTTTTGCTATTTTGAGTTTACACCATGGCTCAGAACCTCCCCCCCTTAGGTAAATTCTTGGCTACGCCCTCTTGCATAACATAAAGGCATTGCAATTATGTGCGTTTTTGGAATTTCAACCTAACTGAAGTTGATGCGTTGAAACCGGTTTTTAATACAGTTAATAAAATTTGTGTGGAAACCATAATTTTCTTTTACGACGAATTAAATCTACTGTTATTTTTGGATTCTTAAAAATTCCTTGCACTTATATTCTGTTATTGATGGAAATTATCACAGATTCCTCAATGGCGTTTAAGTAGATACTTCGGAAAAGAAATTACCCAAGACTCATACGCTTATCTCCTTCGTTTGTCTCAATGTCGTTCACTTCCTGCTACGGAAGCCTCTTCAATGTCTCCCTTCGATAACATTATATTCGGAGTTTGCACGCTCGTGTTTTAATAACGCGGTGCAATTCCGTTGAAAAATCCGAACCATAATCGGCATGTTCGCCGGGGGTGGGTTGGGCTCAATTACATTCCATTTTGGGCGGTGGCTCGTTCGAAACAAATCGGGCCCCGGTGTTCCCTCCATTTGCGATGATTGGGGATAATAAACTTCCACATCGGTTGCTCTATTAAGCTGTTGATTCAAATGTTGGCTCAATCCGGACCAGTATGGATCTATCTTGGGATTTGATGAACGGTTATCGAGGAATAATATATGGCGAAATACTTCTTCATCACCTGTTGTTGCCAAGAGCACTTGAGGAAGTATTTATCAAGTATGATTCGTGTTTGCAAGTGTAGATTTCATGTCTAGGAACTAAAGAATTTGTTATCCAATTCCGAGATTTAAGCTAAAACGGAAAGGTTTAGAGTGCTATATTCGGTATTTTCGTATTAAATATATTTATAATTCAGATTATTTTATACATGTTAATTTCAGAAGTAGAGGAAGTTCTAAAGTTGCAGTCTTATAGCTTTTAATGTTCAAAGAAAGAGAATTTGGTGAAATTCGAGCGAAGATGCAATTTTGCTTTATTTTTGATGAAGGGTGAACCTGATTTAGAAGGGCGAACTTTTAAGAGTTTTTGGAAATTTCTATTAGAAAAAACGCGAAATTCACAGCCTTTCAAGTAGGTGTAGACCTATATTATACCTCTAAGAGTATGGAAAACATTTTTTTCAATAAAAAATACCCGAATTCATTGTTTATATCATAGGATCACTACGGGGCGTTCATTTAAATTTTGATAACGTATTTTATATAGAAATAAAATTATCTAGTCGATGAACCGCAAAAATAAACAGTTTTACAAAATCGTGAAAGTACCACTTCTTTAAAGTGAAGATTTCGATTTCGATGAAAAATTTTCCTTAACTTTTAACAATGACAATTGTTTAAATTAATATTTCCATAAATATCTGAGGTTCATCGACTAGAGAATTTAATGCTTAAAAGGTATGCAAAAGGAAATCTTGACAGTCGAGACAGTTTTTGAGTTATCGTGCACGCCAACTTCAGAAACAGTTTCGAGAAAAACAAATTTAAAGTTTTTGTTATGAATATTTACCACAAAGAATAAACTTCCGATTAACTGCTTATCTATCACCATATAGCACCATATACCAGATCCATTTAGCAAACCTTGTGCTTCTTCACAAAAGCTCTACTTTTTCCTCTCTATGGATTACCCGAGCCTTCCTCGCACTGCTTCTCCGCTCCTGCCTCGCCTGAAGTCATAGCTGTCGGCCTAAATCTTGAATTTCTGCCTAATTTCCATATTTCCATTATTTTAAGCATAGCAAAGTTATCTTCACCGAAAACAGCTGCAGCTATGTAGTCTGCAATTTCGATATTTTTTTGCCGGAATTAGTGTGTTTCGGAGTCAGGCATCAAACAATTGAATTCTCGTTGGCATTATTGGATGCCCTCAAGATAGCATCTAAAATTCCAAGGTCAAAAACGTAAAACTTGATATTGTAATTGCAATTTAATATAATATCAGACCTGGTGATGGTAGCACGCTTACCATCCACTGTTAATGTTAATCATATACCGAGATGATTTATTTAATTTGTTTAATCTAATTGTTTAAATAAGTAGTTGCTACATTTTGAAGATTTTCCGTTTGCAAACTTTACTTCCTTATCATCTCTACCCTTCATCTTTCTTATTCTTTGTATGAAACGTAGATTTGTAGATTTCTGCACACACGACTACTCGAAGAATATTGGAATTATTCTTATTCGGCATTTGGCGATTTTTCGTTAGACTGTCCTATCTGTTAGATATTCCTATTCGTTAGACTATCCTAACCTAGACTGACTAAATATCCTGCGTAGACTACAGTCGCCGAACCCCGTAAAAAATGTGAATTTTAAGGATAAGATGAGAGCTTTAATCCGTTTCTATGCAAAACCTGCTGTTAGAAGACAGAAATCGTACTTCCAAAATTCCACCAATTCCTTCTTTAGGGCGTACATTTGTTGTAAAGAGAGACGAAAGGCGAATGAGCGAAGCTATGGTTAGTCCTCTCTCCGTGCCCTACGTCGTCCAGTTCGATTACTCGCCCTTTAACAGGAAGGCTTTCCCTTCACTTAGGAGAAGAACTTGACCGTGGTTTTGGTCCTCCATTCCGCCTCTCATACTTCTCTCTGATGGAGTGATGAATTTTGATGTCTCAGAGCAAATGAAATCTCGGATTCTTAGCGGATTTAGATTTCTCTTCAACGAGAATTGAATACTATTACACGAACGGGTTTGTAGCAAAGATCGTCAAATTAACGGATATAATCCAAACTTTGGTAGACATTAATGACCTTTCGCATTCAGATTGGGTCATTGGCTCCACGTACACTCTGTAGTTAACTGTAATCATTTTGGTTTAATCATTGGCGGTAGCTTGTTTAAATACAACTAGGCCAAAGAGAGTGGGGGACGATAGATTCAAAGCAGCAACCTTCGGAATAAAATAATCTGTTTCCATCTCTTTATTTCTTTATTATTTCTTCTATTCATTTCGAATCTCCGATTACATACACGGCCATTTTGTTTTCAATCGCCGTATTGATTGAATATGACTTTTATCGAAATAATAATAATTAACATTACATCTCTTGCACAACAAGTATGCAGCACTTTTTAGTTCTTGATTTTTTTAAATTTAAATTATTAGCGATTACGAATTAGCGTCATACCCTAAAGGTGTACCTTTGAAAATATTTTATGTTCGCGTAAATTCAAAGAAAATTTCACGATTTCGCTTTTAATTCTAAAAGAAAATTAAATTTGTTTGAGTTTGCGAATAAGTGAAATTTGGATAAACCCATCGGGAGTATAATTAGGGCACCATTCAGCAGCTCTATTCAACTTCAATTTAGAATTTCAGATTAAGGATTATGATGTTTATATAGACGTAGATTAATCTTCACTGTATGGCCCGGAATTAAAATGGTTAGTTAAAGCAGAGATTAAGCTAAACTGCGTTCTAGCTATACATTATAACATCGGGCATAATATTTCGCTTTTCCTTTGTTTTATAATCTTCGTGGAAAATCGTCATGGTATCTCATGACTGGCGATCTGTTACTCGAAGTTTTTTTCAGCTTCTGGTTTTGTTTATTTCTGTCTCAATCTCCTTAATAGCGCCTCATAAACTTCTCCACGTTCTCTCTTTTCTTCCCGAAAGAGGGAGTTTTAATCGCGATAACGAATTGCAGGCGCGAGCTCGCTTCGCCTCCGTTCATCCAGATGGCGCCACTGTTGGTGCGCGTGGGAGGAATCTTTTTTATTCCTTGTACAATGGCCCATTAGATTCGTCTCTCGAATGATACAGCCCAAATGGATATCGATTCGGATTAGTGGAAAATCACTCCTTTGACGTTGTCATGAAGGTAAAGTCATAATTTAATAGCGGTATTATCTGAGTGGGAGAGCATATGATATACTGTCTTCAGTGTTTATGTGGGGAAGATCGTGGGTTGAATTCCTAATGGAAAGAAAAAAGTATTGCCAACTTTATCATTTTAACGGGTCCGGAGGCTGGTATTTCATATAGCATGGTCTTCAAACTTATTTTATTGCTCATTTGTTCGCAAATTATGTAAAAAACAATTTTCATATTGAAAATGTTTCACAGTACAACAGTTGAGCTCATTGATTCCTCCTTTTCGGTTTAGTACATTCCTAGTCTTACTTTGCATCGTAGTTTATTGACATTTATTGAAGGTAAAAAATTTCGTTTCCATTCGTCGCTACAGTTGGTTAAGGAAAACTCATTTCCCGGAAAACGTGGGTTTTACGTAGGTAGGTTTATAATTATTTTTAAGATGTCCATCGAAGCTAAGCACTGTTTTTATCGGTAATGCTCCCAAGTAATATTTCGAAGGAACTTAAATAAGCCTACGATAAACAGTAGTTTGGCTTCAAAATATCGTCTCTTTTACTCTCGGAAATGGCTCAACATTTCTCTCATAATTTTGTTGTAGGTGATAAAGTTTATGAGCGGCAAGTGACGATTGTGGCGAATCGAACCACTTCCTTCACTTGAAAGAATTTAACCGAAGCAGGACGTCGATCCTCAGGGCGGGAGAATTTACAGTATTCCTGCACACTCAATGTCAGTTTATTTCTTCTGCTAACGTCAATTTTCAGCTGAGATAGATGTGAACAATTTCGTCCGAGTTCATCTCAGAATATGCTTGCTCAGAGATGTTGCTTCGTCGAGCCCTATTAGCAAAATGTGCTTTATAAAGTGTAGCTTGAACAGGATTAATATTAGAGATGATTGGCAACTTTTTGTTTACCAATTATTTCTATTGCCTCTTATAAAACAAGTGACGTTGCCTAGGTAGTTGCCAACCTCCAATTCATACAGCATAGTTGGCAAGGTAACTTCGGTCAATGGCATCTTTTATTTCCATCAGAAGATGTTGAGGCCGTCTTCAATTGTTGGAGCAATTCCTATTTCTCAGAAGTAAGAGGAAAGGCTCGTGTTTCTTGTTTAATTGCGCGTGATTAATGGTGGTCATTCCCAGTCCCTTGAAACGCTGCAAGTTAGTCGTGGGAACTCGTTTCCATTTCCTTGATTTTGCACAGAACTTAGATTGTGGTTCGTCGGAATGCGAGTGCCAAACGTTTTGGGGAGAATTTGCGAGTTTTCGTACCAAATTTCGTAAAATTGTCGAGATGCCAACTTCCAGGTTAGGGAATTGCAAGTACGCCTTACCAAGTATACGCTCCCTCTTTGTACAGAAATAACATCCAAGCCATTCTGTATTCGGGTCGATCAATCTTCTGCTGTAAAGTATCAGATCTAAATGTCACGCGTGGCTACATCTATTATTACTAATATTTTTACTTTCTTTACTAAAGTGGATAAAAATTGAGCAAAATAGAGGAAGGGATTGTGGTGATTCAGTTGAGTAAATTATCCTTTTTATTATAATCACCGCTTGCCGAATGGATTTCAGTTTGGAGTCAAGGAAAAACTTCGGTTCTTGATTCCATTAACATCGTAATTTCAAATAATATAAAAGCTTACAAATAAATTTCAGGTATATTTGAAGAGTGTCCGGTGGCGTTTTCGTGAAATAAGTGAATAACGTCAACATTGTTTTGTTTTTAGTATAGCTATCTTTCTAATGACTATAAATATATTTGCTTCTTCATCCATCCATCCATCACAGCAGAAATTGTTTTTTACCGTATTATTTTCAGTGGACAATCTATGTATCGGCTAAAAAAGTAATAAACTCCTCAAAAGATGTTCTTCGATGTCTGATAATTGTTCATTATACTGGAAGTTCGGCCTCATATCAGCGAAATCCGAGGGGAGAACTTTCACCTTCTGCTCCCCCTTAGTTTACGTTCCCAAAGTGGACTCTTCCACACCTCCCATAAAATCACTCCCTGGGCCTTACGTTGTTGCCAATTCGATCTAAAATTTTACAAGACGGCGATTTCATTGTCCATTCTCTATTTCGAATGAGGTTATTAAAATAATATGTTATCAGTTGATAATGAGATAAGGTGGGTAAAAAAGTCTTAAAAATGTTGATTAAAACTGTTTCAAACGGAAAAAAAGCTTTCCTTCCTCGACTTTTCAATAGCACCGTGAGTCAGCTGTTTTTGAAATGTGTAGCAGTATTGTTAAAATGATTCGACAGCTGAGGATATTATCGCACATATAGGCTCCCACAGGGAATCGAAACCGTGGCCTTTTTTATAGAAGGCGAACGCGTTATCCACTCGGCTACTTGAGAGCTTTGAGAATATTATTATTATTATTATAGAACACTTTATTCGGCGAGGTTAGGCCCATGTGGGCCTCTCTTACACCTAACCTCTGCAGTCAT
>KZ309511.1:7530-21174 GCA_000376725.2 Ladona fulva
CAGCTGCTGCCGACCTCTGAGGATGAAGATCTACCCTCAGATACACCTTTACCAAGAAGCTGTTGGGAGTTTACTCTACCTCACACAAATTAGTAGACCTGATTTAGCATTTGCAGTAAATACTGTCAGTAGATTTATGAAAAATCCTAAACTAAAACATTGGCTTGTCGTTAAAAGAATATTTAGATATCTAAAAGGTAGTTTAGATTTGAAACTAACCTATAGTAAAAATATTTAGAATCATATAGCGATGCAGACTGGGGAAATGAAATTAATAATAGACATTCTATTACAGGAGCATGTTTTAAATTCATGGGAGGATTAGTTTCCTGGTTCTGTAAAAAACAAAATACTATAGCATTGTCTACTGTAGAGTCTGAATATACTGCTTTGGCATTTACTATTCAGGAATGTTTGTGGTTTAAAACTTTAATTAATGAAATTGACACTAGTAAAGAAAATAGTTCAATATTAGTATATTGCGACAACCAGGGTGCTATTCATCTTTCCAAAAATAATGTGACTAGTCAACAGTCTAAACATATAGACATTAACTTACACTTCTTGAGATCACATGTGACAAATAAAAATGTCATTGTAGAATATAAGCGTACTGAACAGATGTTATCTGATCCCTTTACTAAGGCACTTGTGAAAGATAAACATCAGAAGTTTGTATCATTGTTTGGTTTGAATCCGTAATTTTTTTGTTCCAAAGAGGATTCTATATTATCGAATTTGTAATTTTCTGTCTTAATTTTTTTTGCTGTTTGTAAATCTATTTTTGTACTTAGTGCTAAAGTGAACTGTACTAAAGTGAGTGTGTTCAGGTAGCAAATATTTGCTCAAGGGGGAGTGTTGGGATATGTTCAAATATTTGACTTGTACAAATATTGATACAATATATATCGATAGGTTTTTTTTGCACTCTGTGTGTCATGGCCGATCTCTGTAAAAAGTCTGATGATCTGTGCTCATTCTGTTAATAAAAAAGAAGTTCTTTCTTTTGCATTTACTTAACTCTTTTACAAATAATTCCCTTCAAATAATGCCTGGAAACAAAATCATTGTCTTAAAAAGGTGCTTGCTTTAGCATGTCTAGTGGGAAATTTCAGCAGTTATGTACTGTTGTGTGGATGAATATCAGAGTAACTTTCTGTTTCTTAAGTATGCTGTTTCCATAGTGATTAGTTATCTAATGAAGGACTTTTAAGTTGTGTACTTTAAAGATGTGTATTAGGCTGAACTTGTTCCATTGGTCCAATATTTTGATTAAACTTACAATTGATATTTCTGTACAGTTTCCACCAGTATGAACAGTAGCTTTCAATGTGCAGTTTGTTGTATGCCTTACTTTTGATATTGCTGAAACATCCTTCATGTATGACATGGTTTTCGATTTTATATGTAATATATTATGTCTACTATTATTCAAATAAATCATGCTTTGTAATCTTCAATTTCGTTTTCTCTTTGGGCTTTAAGTGAATGTCGCATTTAAGGACAAATTGAGAGGTATAAATAGCAAAATCTGTAACCCAGTAGCCGTATTGTTTATATTGCCGCGTAAAACTCGCCTGAGCCATCTACTAGCATCCAACCCTAACTTAATATTATTACAACCCTAAATTACTATTTGAAAATAATTTGTTCAGTAGTCTCGAGAGAAGCATATCTGATTTTAATTCTGCTGTACGTTAGGATATAATTTAGCTAATTAAGATTAATATTTATAAGGACTGAGAGGATAACTTTCAACCACTTTCTACTTATTTCAGATGTTAGTTACGACAAGCAGAGAATGAAATACACACAAAAAAGTTCAATTTTCTTCTGGCGCTCTACTTAAGAGAATTGCCACCTTCTCGGGTTTAGATACCTTTTCTTCGTTCTCCAGGTTTAGTCATATTTTCTTCAGGACTGTGTGTTTTAATATTAATTACCTGGTTTTATTACGTAGTTTGAAATTATTCGAATTAAGAAAATTGCAGTGGAAAGAATTGTTAACTGTGACTGAGGTTTGTGTAATTATTGAAAAGAGTAAAACTTTAAAGCTTATATGCAGAGAAATGAGGCACTGAACAAAAGCACAGCTAAAAACGTATTTGTTGCTGTTTATAGCTATTTCAGGAAGTTCAAGTTTAAAGAAAAGCAGATTCTGACTTAAGATCCGACTTCTTTAAATCTCTAGATTTTGATCCAAAATTTCTTGGTCAGAACTCAGCAACAGGTGGCAACTTTATAATTAACTGATTTATTTTTGCCAAGATTGATTGATAGGTAACAAGTGATTTTATTTAGAAAAATATATTAACCCTAACAGTCCCAGCCAGCCAGTGATCTATTCAATAGATGGTACCATGGTAGACTACTTTTGCACTTCTCTCCCCCCTCCTCCTTGAATAGCTTTTATAAACACTATTTCAGTATCAGTTATGCTTCGTTATCACTGTTAATGAAAATTCTCAATAAGAATGCAATATGAGTAAGAATTTTTGACTGGAAAAACATTGGATTTTTTGAAAAACATGTTATGCACTGGAATCAAGACATTTATTATTGAGGAAAATAAATATAAAAAATTTGCAATTTTTTTATTCAACCTCTGTTTTTAACTATACTGGAATCTAAAAAGAAAGCTCGTAAATATATGATTGATGCACACATTGAATTTCTTCCACCCATCATTTGCTGAGCTGCTTCATTCAATGTGATTACAGGGCTGCGGGTGTAACTTTGATTGATTCAATCTCTAAGTGAAGAATAAACACAAATTACTAATTATGAGCAGTAAAGAGTGTAATATACTAACTATTGTTAGTGATGAACAGTATTCCAAAGGCATTAGAAAACACTATGCATAATATATCACGAATAATAGGACTGACATTATCCTTATTTAACAAATCAGTACATACAATTGTGTGTACTGATTAAATTAATGTTAACATTCAGAAATTTAATGCAAAATATATACAAACAGAAAAATAATAAATTCTTTAACAGTGAGATAGAATTGTAGCTTGACTTAAATTTCAATGAATAATCAGAGACAATCAGCTGTATAAAATAACACTCAAAGAGAGAATTACTGCAGTTTAATTATATAAAGTTTGTTAATTGAAGTATTACATTCGATTTCCATTTTCACCAGTTACAGAATCATCCATCCCCATATCTGTTCTACTAGCTATGCATAAGCATCAAATAAATCTCTAGAAAACCTAAAAAAAACTCCTTTACCAAAGATGGAAGATTTTGCATGTTCGGAAGAGTGCATTCAATTCAACAGTATCAACCATTCATTAATTTCAAACTGCACTCCATTCAATCATTCATCCAACAATAACAAAAAAACAAAACATGGAAACCCAACCCTGTTTTTGATACTTTTCTAGAACAACCTTAAAATCCCAATCCTTTTAAAGCTAGTGATTTGATTATACTGTACATACATCCACTGAAAACATTTCCCAAGTGCCCAAAGGAGGTTTAGAATTTGACCAGTCAGATTGTTATTAAATTTTGTGTTTATTTGGGAATTCCTTTATGAAAAATAGTTGAAATAATCTGCATCCTTGACATCTTCTCTATATCAATTAACTGAGCCTATCATGAAATGGAAATGAGGTGAACAACAAACAACTAAAAAAAATGTATCTTGGTAAGTGATATTTGGTGGAACTCCATCTTCACAATAACATTCATTGATTATACTGGTACCATCGTGGAAAAGTACTAATATAATCATTGTATGTTATTGTGAACTAACAACTAATAATTAAAATGAACAGCTGATGTTTTGAGATCAATAGACAGAAACAAGGGATTTATTGTTATCATATTACGCTTTTAATCAGAGTTTTAGGAGAAGAAATTATCCAAAGCAATTTATTGTTTTGTGTAAGCTCTGAGAGGCCTCCCAATTTGAGTGAGCCTTAAGTACAAGGGCTGTATAATAAGTACCCATGTTTAGCGACTGATGGTACCACTGACACAAAATGTGTTTGCCATAATTTAATGCCATCTTTAGATACAGGGTGTCCGTAAATGATGTTTCCGATTTTAATGTTCTGTTATTCAGTGCTAATTTAAATTACATATACAAAACCCTTACCAGCTGAAAGATCATTTCAATACATTTTATTAAATATGGCATGCAGCCACCAGTTCTCCTTCTGTCTGCTACGCTGCGCTACATTCGCTAGAACGGTAAAATGGCGACTGGGGCGGAGAAAGAATTCTGTGTGTTAGCGTTTCATGAAACAAAATCCGTCTGGACAAGTTGGTCTTCAGTGATGAAGCNGTGAGTTTAAGACTAAAGTCTCCTCTTCCACATAACTCGTATTTACATATCTATTTTGGTGGCATCAAATTTTTGTCTGAAGCTTTTGTCAATTATTTGTTAGGTACTAAAATGAGAGATGCAACACAAATTACTTGACTTTTATTTAACGCAATCATGAAGCTTGCACTTGGTCAGGCCTTAGAAATTTGAATTATTTATTAGTACACACAGTTCCACATATATCTTACCACCTTGGTCGCAGGGGCGGTTAGCTTTAGGCGAGCAAGCCTTGAGAAGAGAGAGAGAGAAAAAACATGGAGGAAATACTCTGAGGAATACTCTGACTCCGCTTGCAGTGTTTTTGTGGACTTTTTTATTTTATTAATACTACAATCATTTATTAGTATCCATGGTTTGGTGGCATTAACATAGGAGAAGAGTATTACACCAACACCGATGCTGGAATGCATGAATTCAGTGGTTTAAAATTGGTTGTTACAGTTTTTACGGTTTTGTATTATATCTAGCTTTCCTTCTTGCAAAGAGAGGAGGGTTGCTCATGAGATCGTGTTATTTCCAAAGGATCGAGGCAGGTGACCTTCCGTTGAAAAATTTGAGTTTAGGTGACGACTAGAACAGCATTTGAGGGATATATCCACAAAGACTGCCTCTGAGCAGGCTTCTGCTCAAGACTGAAAGGGGAGAAAGAAAATTGCTGTGCACTTTGAGTCACTGTCGGACCAAAAATGTATAGACCTCGGATTTGACACGGTCCCTTACAAAGATCCACTGTTATAATGGAACATGTTATACATCAATCTAAAGAGCAACTATTTGCCTTTAAAATGATATAAAGAAGGAGTCCATACATATGTCTTGCTTTATCAGAGTTTGTGTGAATCCAATCAACACACTTGGTAAAGTAACGTAAATTCATGACTCAGCCACGTCCATACCATTGAACAACAACGGCCATGTATCACAGGAATAACAATTTTTAAGTAAATGTGTGGTATGAGATCCTGAAGCATGCTCTACACTTTTGAGAAAAGATTTTAATTCATTTGATAAACATCAGAATTAAAAATCAATCACACTTTACAAATTCTACTATCCACACAGTTCTAAATAATTTAGTAAAAATGAAGTAAGATCAATTTTCTGAATGCATTAGGATGACAAATACGAATCGTTACCTTTCACATTAACTTTGAATTTATAATTAACTTCCCTCTCTTTGGTGTCAATGAAATAAAAATTCAAATGTTCTGAAATTAACAGTAAACAATAGAATGATTGAGGTATTGTCACATTGCTCATCGAATTCTGACGACAGTGACTAAAAAAAATTTGAATTTTTCTACTAATTTTAAATGCATAGAGTCCTGCTAAAATTCCTTTTTCCTTAAATGTAATGCAAGCCCTACATGTATCACATGGGAATAAGAAACACATAAGAGGCTCATGTGGACATTTTGCCCCACTCAGTTGTATGGCTGGTTGACCTGTGAGTAACTCATATTTTTATAGAGAATTTTACCAGTTAAGATAAATTGGGAGATGGTTCGATATACAAAGTCTCTGTATATTAATTGTTTAGTGATATTGAAAAAAATCTCCATATTTATAATGTATTGTTCCCAAGGAGAAATGGACATGAAAAAAGTCTGACGGAACCGGGACTCAAACCCAGGTCTCCGACCGGCATTTGGGAGACCTGGGTTTGAGTCCCGGTTCTGTCAGACTTTTTTCATGTCTGTTTCTCCTTGGGAATTTTTCCTAGGTGCACGCCTTATCGTGCCAAGTACCTAAAACCCTTTCCTTGTTTAAAATGTATTGGTTATGAGCAACTCTTAAAATTTCCACATTCCATAGGAACATACAGTAATAGTTCAATTACATCAACTACGACAAATCTGAAAAGCGAGTTACAGACGGAATGATTGGAAGGAGTGAATGAAAGCAAAGCAGGGACTGCTGGAAAGAGAGAGATAGGAATCAGGATGTGGCGACAGCTGTAATGCGCTACTGTGTAGTGTTATTAAAAGTGCTTCGACAGCGGAGGTCATTTTGCACGTAGGCCTCCACTGGGAATCTAACCCGGGACCGCTTTCACCAAAGTTGAACGGTTTATCAGTTTACAAACACCACCAACACTTTAACATTTAATGTGTGAACCACGGGAATTACTGGAATATCTATTTTCTCATGCAAAGCTTGTTATCATCCATTGGTCTCCATTTTTAACCTGTTCTTCCATTAATTTTCCATCTGTTATTTTCCAAAATTTTACATATAATTCCATTTATCTTTATTATTATTAATAGTGAATTTTCTTTTGATTTTCAATCATATTGAGCACCATTCATACAATTCTGGTTAAAAAGCTTACTTGAGGCGTTCTGAATTCTTAGTTATCAATCGAATTATGATTTTATCTCTTTATCCAGACAAGAGGCAATACAAGATAGTGTCCAGTTCTTAGTCATAGTTTCTGTCTGATGAAAACCTTAAGAATATCTATTAATTAATTAGTCAAATTGCCAGCGATAAGATCATTTGATTAAAAATGTCCAATCAAACCAGGTTTTAGATAAACCTGCAATACGCTAGTCACTCTTTTGGTTTTGCCATACAAAACAGTGGGTTTCTCAACCATCCTAAATTGGAGGCCTTGTAAAAGGTCCTGAAAGGACAACTACATAAAAAATAAAGACAGATATCTTCATTCCATTAAGGAATACCTGCAGCGTAGATTAGAAATCGTGGTCCCACATTTTCCCATCTTACTTTTGATCAGTTGCCACCAGTATACCCTTACTTTAGATACCTGCTCAGCAGGGGTGCGGTCGAGAATCCCCATTACCCTTTCAAACTTTCGCTACCCTGTAATTGTATGACCGTCCGCAACATGTCAAACGGGGTTTTTCTCGTTAGAGTTCAACTTCACCCATTATCAATTCTATGGTTCCTTTGGGAGAACAGACAACACCTTTCTAAGGGCGTAACAAAAGAAAATGGAAATAAAGAGAGGAATGAGAAGGAGGTACTCCAAGGGCTAGGGTAACAGGGAACGTCTACCCTTCCCTCTGGATGAAACAAGAAATCTAGATGAGAATTTGTCACAAATGGCGACAAATATCACTATCATTGCAAGTCAGTTGCTGACTTACAATGATAGTGATATTTGGAGAAATATTGCGCGGGAGTTGTGTTGTAGGAGTTAAATAAGTTAAAGCAGGAGAGAGATTCAGCATCAGCTAAAGATTTGGACAGCATCATTTTGCAATAAAAATAAACTTGATTTAATTACACGGATATTTGTTATGGAACTGGCTCAGTATTTTCAGAAAAGTGTTATTAGAGAGTTGGTGTTATTTCATTGTTAATTAATTAATAATTTGATTTATGAAAAGGATTTTGTTTGTCACAAATCTCTATCATTGCAAGTAAGTTGCTGACATATGTAATTGTGTGGCCTATGAAAGAACTGACATGCTGCAATTAACACACAGAATAAGATACAGAGCAGTGGGATTGCTTATGGCAGAGGTTATAGCGAGAAATATTGTGCAGGAGTTGTCTTGTGGGAGTTAAATGAGTTAAAGCAAGAGATTTAGCATCAGATAATGATTTGGAGAGCATCATTTTGCATTAAAAATAAACTTGATTTAATTACCAGATTGTTATGGGACTGGCTCAGAATTTTCAGACAAGTGTTACTAGAGTGTTGGTGTTATTTCATTGAAAATTAATTAAGAATTTGATTTATGAAAAGGATTTTGTTTGTCACAAATCTCACTATCATTGCAAGTCAGTTGCTGACATATGTAATTGTGTGACCTATGAAAGAACTGACATGCTGCAATTAACACACAGAATAAGATACAGAGCAGTGGGATTGCTTATGGCAGAGGTTATAGCGAGAAATATTGTGCAGGAGTTGTCTTGTGGGAGTTAAATGAGTTAAAGCAAGAGATTTAGCATCAGATAATGATTTGGAGAGCATCATTTTGCATTAAAAATAAACTTGATTTAATTACCAGATTGTTATGGGACTGGCTCAGAATTTTCAGACAAGTGTTACTAGAGTGTTGGTGTTATTTCATTGAAAATTAATTAAGAATTTGATTTATGAAAAGGATTTTGTTTGTCACAAATCTCACTATCATTGCAAGTCAGTTGCTGACATATGTAATTGTGTGACCTATGAAAGAACTGACATGCTGCAATTAACACACAGAATAAGATACAGAGCAGTGGGATTGCTTATGGCAGAGGTTATAGCGAGAAATATTGTGCAGGAGTTGTCTTGTGGGAGTTAAATGAGTTAAAGCAAGAGATTTAGCATCAGATAATGATTTGGAGAGCATCATTTTGCATTAAAAATAAACTTGATTTAATTACCAGATTGTTATGGGACTGGCTCAGAATTTTCAGACAAGTGTTACTAGAGTGTTGGTGTTATTTCATTGAAAATTAATTAAGAATTTGATTTATGAAAAGGATTTTGTTTGTCACAAATCTCACTATCATTGNGAAGAGTAAATTAATCGTAAGATTCAGGCCTAATTGAGGAAATCCGACCTTTAATCTTTTTTAGGACTATACTGCTAACATAGTAAAAAGCAACACTAAATTAAAAAAGATTTTATGTTAAAAATAATGATATAAAAGCCTTCAATGCGTTTCACAACAATTTAGAGAGGTGCCGACAAAGTGTTTCACTCAGCTCCCTCCTTCCAACAGCCAATAGAATGCGGAGAAAACTTGAGATTCGCTTTCTTCGAGCTTCGCGCTAGTTATTTAGGTTGCGTCGAAAGGTGGTAAGATTTATGTGGAGCTAGGTGTACATAAAAAAATGAGACATACGTCATTTCTTGCTTTTAAGCTCCTCATTTAATTTAATGCATTATCATTACCATTTTAATTTTGTGAATATTTAGTAGATCATTCTGAGATTCCTATTAGGCCCCTGTAATGAGTACGAGCTTTTATCATCAAACATATAGAATATTAAACTTTCATTTTGAGTATTATTTATTGTTGGATTTTGCCAATGATAAGGATAGTGTTTGTCTCAGAACTTTTGTTGCTATTATTGGTTATTAGCTGGCATAAGGTAGTGAGGGATAAATATGTTACTTGATTCTGGTTAAAAAGCTTACTTGAGGCGTTCTGAATTCTTANTGGAGAGGACGTTGCATGTTAAGGTAATTATTGTTACAAACATATTTTTCAAAATAATTTTCCCTTCTTTAATGTTTTATTTGCAAACAATAATTCATCAATAACATTTTGAATACATATTTCATATTAGTAATTCTAGACTCTTTCGTTTATGATTTATTTATTTACAAAATTTGGCCATGGTTAGACACAAGTCTGGTGGCAGCTTAATCAAATCAAATAGCATAATACACTAATTTCAACATATAGACTATAGAAAATCTCTAATACATGTTACATCCTTTACATTACAATAAATCTTAATTTAGATGACATATTTACACAATTTACATTTCTATATCTCAATAAACACTGCATCATTTTCTAAACTACTTTTTATTCTTAGGTAAAGGTATGAAGACCTCTTGAGGCAAACCGTTCCGCTCTTTTATCCTCTATTTATGAATGAATACTTAGCTAAACCTGTTCTTTGCATTCTCAGCTTTAACTCCTGGTTATGATCTCCTCGAGCGATATAAATCAGTTCTTCTATTTTGCCTCTCAGTTCAATCCAAGCCTCACCTCAGTGTCTTTGCTGAAAGATGCCTACCAATCAATTAATCCTCAGCCTTTTTTTCTAATCTCTAACCGTTACATTATCTTCTTTCGTATGTCTCTGTAATACATCTGTAATACATATCTTTTTGTTGCACTTTCTTGACATTTTTAGAAATTAATGTTCTCTTGCTGGTCCCATGCATTTGTCTCATATTCTAACAATGGCCTCGCTCTTGCTTTATGTTCTAACTCTTTTTCCACAACTTCCCTTTAAGTTTCTTGTCACATTATGTGCATTTTAAAATGCTTTAGATACGATTTTGTCTATATGAGTTTTCCAGTCCAAGTTATTGTTAGTATAATATATTTACATAAAGTATATTTACTCAAGTACATATATTTGTTCACCTTGGGAATTCTCTCTCCATTATTAATCTCTCTTTCCTCTTATTTGTGAATGTTATATTTTTGCTTTTCTTCACATTTACTTGCATTCCATTTACCAATACCCACTTCTCAGCAGCTTCAATGTCTTTCTGTAATACTTTGCTATCGTTCTCACACTTCATCTCTCTATAAATTATGTAGTCGTCCGCAAAAAAACCTGAATTTAGATTTTTTGCCGTTCGATAAGTCATTTAATGATATTAAGAAAAGTAAAAGCCCAATTACACTTCCTTGAGGTACTCTTGGCGTTATGTCTATTTTTTCAGATAAAGTTTATCGTACATTTACTCTCATTTGCCCACCAATTTCGCAACCAACTTTTGATCCTCACTCCAATATCTATTTCTTCTAGTTCTGCTAAAACATGGCCCAACTGTCAAGATCTCAAATTTTGTGCGCTTTCCTAACTTTCCTTTTCAAATCCCTTATTCCTTTATTATAGTATTCTGGGTGTGGATTGCTGTTCAGTATCTTACTTGGAAAAAATAGAGTTGCAAGATCTAATAGAAGAATAACGCAAAAAGATCTGTGGGGAAAAAATTCTCAACTGGAGGTTGAAAAAGGCAAAATCCCCTCTGTGCAGGAAAATGGAGGGGGTAAACATCCGCGAAAACATCTATAACATAAATATCCTGCAAGCCGCCTTTCGGCGTGAGGCAGGGGGTGTAAGCACCTCACGTTCGAACCACCTTTTCAGATTATTGTTGTCGCGTATCTTTCGCGAAAAGAACGAGTCCATAAAACGACTTGTCCTCGAATCTATTTCTCTTATTTTACGCTCATTGTCGGATCGGCCGAAATAACTGAAGGGGGTCGCATAACATACATTAATACAATAAATAATTACGTCTTCCGCGAATTTACATTCTCTGAATATATCAAACAATTGCATCCTAGCTTCTAACCTCCTTTCAAGTATCCCAAACCTGCGTCTGAGAGCATTTTCGATACGCTTGTTTTTCTATCGTAACTCTTTTTAACGAATCGTATCGCCTCGCAANCCCTTTCTGAAATCCGAACTGGTCTTCTCCTATTTGCCCCTTAATTTTTCCTTCAATTCTTCTATTCAATACTCTTAGAATAACCTTTGCCGCATGAGATATTAAACTGATTGTACGATAATCCTGACACTCTGAAGCATTTTTCTTTTTCTGTAAAGGAATCAGGATTGTCTTAGTGAAATCCTCTGGCCACTCCCCATCATCATAAATTTTTCTACATAAATGATAGAATTCCCTCTTACCCTTTCCCACCAGGTTTTTAAGTAGCTCAACTGGTATCTCATCAATGCCCCTTGCTTTATTTTCTTTTGATATCACGCAAGGCCCTATTAATTTCACTATCTAATATCCCAGGTCCAACATCATCATCCTCCACTTCTTGTTCACTTTCTAACATTATGTTTGTTGGCTTCATGTCCTTCCCATATAGTTCCTCAACATATTCTTTCCACCTTTCCCTTATGCTGGCTGGATCTTGTAGAACGTTACCATTATTATCTTTTATTGTGGTTATTCTGTTTCGTGTTTTATTTCCCGTTAACTGTTTCACCTTTCTATACATTATGTCAACCCTCCCACTTTCGTCCAGGTTTTCTATTTCGTTACATTGACCCTTCCACCACTGTTCCCTTGCCCTATTTGTTTCCCTTCTCAGTTTGTTATTGAGAGCCCTATACATTCTGCGTCCACACTCTGTGTTTACCCTTTTCCATTTCCTTATTTCCTCCATTTTATTTATCATTTCTACCGTCACCCATGGTTTCCTAATTTTGTTTTGCTTGACCTTCCCAATGCACTACAGCATAATGTAGTAGAGTAGAGAATGTATTTGGACTACTTGCGAGTAGATTTCGTATTTTGAGAAATACGATTTTATTACAGCCTGAAAAAGTTATCACAGTTGTCTCGGCTATAGTCTGTATACATAACTTTCTCATAAGTAGGAATTCAAATCAAATATATTTACCACCTGGGACTTTTGATCAGGAAAATGAACTAGAAATCTCTACAAATGAACGTTCTACAAGTTCGCTCCTTTCTTTGGAAACTTTTTCCGGCCACAACTACAGCAATGCCAGTAAAGAAGTACGAGAAAAATTTAAAAACTATTTTATGTCGCCCAAAGGTGAAGTTCCTTGGCAATTAAATATTTTTAGGCAATGCATTTATTTAAAGTAATAGAAGAAAATGCACAGAGATAAATGATACTTACCAAATTACTTTGTGTTTTATTAATCTTCAATGATGACTGCATAAAGTTCAGTGCGTTGAAGAACTCCCACTTGCTTGAGTATACTTCGTCGCTATTCTGCCCACTTTTTCTCTTCCTTGTTTTTCGAAGTTCGTTATTATATTGTGTTCGCAAGTTGTGAAGCTTTCCACTGATCTCTTCCGTAGTTGCGCCAAATCTATTAGCTAAATATTCATTTGCTGCACTACGTTTGACTCTGTTTTTATAACTATCGCTGGTCACATCCCAGAGCTCTGGAAGCACTTCCAAAGAAGATATCAGATCTCTTGTCGCGGCTTTCGACCATTCGAACTTGGCCATTATATATTTGGTTTGCTACTGAAATAATTCAGTGTGGACAATAGTGGGGAATTACACAAATTACTGAAAGAATTAAATTTTAATTAAAAAGAAAGAAGGCGTAGGGTTGCAAACTAGGGCATTAAAGCTTGCATAACAATATAATTCATACTCATTAAATTAATTAATTAATTCACGTAGAATACATTTATCCACAAAGTATCACAATTGGGAATATTTAAAGATAGATAAATCATCGTCTTTATAAACCCCCAACTCACAGTCATACACATTAAGTTAATTAATTAATTAATGTAGAATATATTTTTCCTCGAAGTATCACAACTGGGAATATTTAATGATAGATAAATCATAGTCTTCATAAACCCATAACTTCAATTGAAGGAAATAAACAGAAAAGGGTGAAGTGTTCATTTTAATACGAGTAGCAAACAAAAAAAAGCGCGTTAAGAGGGTAGTTGGCAAACCTCTACGGCACTATCACAGAGGTATTAAAGAGATTATAAATAATAGCGCACCAATTAACAAGGAACACAATATTTTAATGGCTTTTTAATGAATTCTACAACGATTTAAACATACAATGGGACCATCTCTTTCGTCAAAATGGAAGAAGTATCGCGACACCG
>KZ309511.1:21907-33208 GCA_000376725.2 Ladona fulva
CAGTATTTTTGGCTCATGGGTAACTTCCGATAACGAGTAATTAGAGGATCTCCCTAGTGGGTATGCAACCTTGCACAAAATATCTAAAATACGCAATATTTCATTATATTCTTAATAAATCACTAAAAACTTATTTATTATCTGTTAAAACTTATGTTTAGATTCTCTAGAACCTCCTTTCTTCCAACTATCCTGGACTGCTACTGTATAATTCAATTTTTATCGAGGTTTTTGCTGTGCCCCTGTTGTTTATGCATCCCTCTCCTCAATTTGTACTGCAAAGAGTTTAGCAGAGTGTGGAGGATTGAAGCTGTGTAAAGACTTCTCAAGTTTTGAATTGAAAGTATATCTGAAAAAAAACTGTCTGAGCAACTCCATTCCATTCCTAATTCCAATTTATTTGCGATTCTAAGATAACTAATGTCTTTATTATGCTTCTTTTGCCTTTGATAAAAATCTTCATTTAATGTTTGAAATACCTAACGTAACTAATTCATTAAACCCTGGTGTCTGGAAGAGCCAAAACGATTCTTGAAAGTAGAATGCAAGTAACGGTTTATGCTCTACCACGTACGAATTTCAACAGTTACGACCAGTTGAATCTCATCTGCCAAAACATCTTTTCATTGCAAAAACCTTGATCTTGGGAAAGGGATCCCATCTCAGTAATCCTACCTTTCACATATCTATTTATTGCTTTGGCAGTAATTTCAAAAAATTTCTTGGGTAAAAACTTTAAAAATATTCAACTGGGGCTAAGTTTTCTAAGCCAATGACACTGAGCATTCCCTCGAAGTCAGGAATGGAAATTATTCTAGAAGTATGTCCCTGATGCTGGACTCGCCGCAGGATGAAATCTCTTCGCTTTTTTCTTTGTCGTCTTCCGACGATCCTGCTGGTTCATCATTGTCGAAGTTGGATCCATATTCAGAATCAGATTCTTGGAAAATTACGTTAGTTTCTGCTTCCACTATCTTCTTTTTCTTGCTTATTTCTGGGTGATAATAATAATTCATAATAATAAACGAATATTCTACAGTATTCAGTACCATTCGATGATATGCTGTTTTATTGAAATTATTACTTATCTTCCGAATTTTCCTACATTTATAGTAGAATAGCGATGTATATTCGACAAGATTTTACTTTCGAAATGTATGGAAGCACACCAAGAACTTCTAATCCCAAAAATAAGCGACTTCTTTGAAAAACTAGAGAGAAATATCCCCTTTTAGACCCATACCAAGAGGTATGAGCGAAAAATGCCATGGACCGATCTATTGGCTGGCTATTTTTGCTCTTCGGCCCTCTCTTCCCTCTTCCTCACATTGCCTTCATAAACATATTTTCAGTAAATGTGATACTTCTTTATCACAGTTGAAAATTCTCAATGACAATGCACCCATAAATCGGTAATCCGGAGAGTAAGGGATATGAAGCATTTTGTCCACACAGCATCGTCAGCTTTCTTCTCCACTGTAGCTCTTTTGCTTACGTCGTACTTTGGTGAACGTAATACTTTGGTGGGATCCATTGATTGTGCAACGGTAAAATATGTATGGAACACAAAAGGAAAATGAAGTCTAGCGAGAAGTATGGTCACAGGAATCGGTTTATTGCATCACTTTTGCAGGTTAGAGAGGACCTCATCTTGGCTTAGGCAAACTGTTAGAAATTTCTCTCTGGCGATTATTTTCCTTTAAAACTTTTAGTGAAGTGCGCTGGGATAGAGAACAGATGTTTTCTCTTTCTTGTTGTGTAATTCTATAGCAAAAACGGTAAAAAATTAATTTTTGAGCAGAATTCATTCAAAAATCGGAGAGAATGCTATTGCATTTAGACTCAGAATATCATTGTTGGACGAAATGTTTAAATAAATTCTCTTTAAACTAATAAAGGAAGGTTGCCTTAAAGCTATGCATGCGTTTTTAGCATGATTCGAATTGTCGTACGTTTTTTACAGTCTGTGGACTATAGTCGACAAACGCACTCAAAGGGTTAACCAAGTCACAACTGAAATGATAGTAAATTCTTGTACTATCAGCAATTAATGTACGTTTCAAGTACAGCAAAGTCTTTCCCCTATCTTTGCTTTTCACATACCTGATTCGCATGTAGGCTCCTCTCAAAACACATGATTCCATACACAAAACATATTTTTACATTTATAGTTCGAATTTGTGATCTATTGTCTGCAACATCTGTCTGTACCACCTACGTAGTCATTTTGCTTCATGTTCCATGTATAGATAAACCAGTACATATATTGGTGTTAGCACATATATGTCCTTCACAGAAGCTGTTACATTATGATGTATAGAAATTAATAAATGAAAAATGTGATAAACATAATGAAAATGATTGTAATGGTAGAAGACAGGTTCAGTAAATTTGCCAATATCAGAAGTATACCATTCCAGAAACGATTACCGTCTCCTGAAAGCCTTCTCACTATGGCCATGCCCTACTAGCCCCTCAATTTGGTGTCATCTTCCTGTTTTCCATCCTCTTTAACACCCATACCATATCCACATCTGGAAGATAATGATATCAGCTAGAATATGATATCATATAATAAAGAGAATATAATACTCATATTCATATAATATCAGCTAGAAATTCTACATTTTCAAGGAGGGATGATTTATTATATTTAAGGATGAGTAAACTGAAAACTTACCTTCCATTCTGTGGTATCTTCTAATATTTTCCAGCACAGCAATGACAATCACCATTACCCTGGATACTCTGTTATTTACATTTGGGTCCAAATATAGAGACTGATAATTTTCCATACATCAAAGTCTTTCCACTAATTGTAAAGATTGGAAATCGTAATCACAGCCTGTATCTGAAAAATATATTTTCCTTGAGCTCCATATTCGTTGGAAATAATCTAATAAACATATATATCTAGCTGATGTTAGGAATAGTAAATTATGGAAAATGTCAGCAAGCATAACAAAAGAATGATTCTCTTGCCCATTGAAATAAGTTAAGGACTAATCATCGGTGACGTTACACTTTTCTATAAAATACGACTTAACAAATAATAACTTAATAAAAAAACGACTAAATGAATTTACAATAGCACTAACAAAGTACAAATAACTTTTCCAAAGAAAGGGAATCTTCGACAGAGACGAAAGAATCGAAGTTACCTGCAATAATGCCTCCGAAGGCTTTAAAAACAACAATTTGTTTTGTTGCTTTGATTTCATAAATCAGGCAATCGTATCATTATATAACTTAGAGATGTTTCTGAATTCAATACGACCAGCATGACTTAATTTATCACACTGTTCTATTGCAAGAAATTCAACTACGTTTTGAACGACTTTAACATAAAACTAATAGTATAAATAACTTAGTAATATAATATAAAAAACTTACCCAAAGATTGGAAATCTCGACAGCGGCGAAATAATCGATGGAAACTACAACGAACTGCTACATATTANCTTTAACATAAAACTAATAGTATAAATAACTTAGTAATATAATATAAAAAACTTACCCAAAGATTGGAAATCTCAACCGGCGAAATAATTGATGAAAAATTTAACGAACTACTACATATTAACGATATTAACTCTTTAATATGTAAACAAACCATAGCACAGAATGAGAACTTCTTTCAAGATGTCGGCCGCACGTTCTTAAGCTCTATTTTAAGTAGAAGAGAAGCAGGTTTAGCTAAGTCAGGTTAAGTTAAGTCAGAGGACCCTTAATACGCCTTCGTGAATACGGAATAGCTAGCTAACCCTGCTTAGCGGCCATTTTTGGTACATAAACCGAGTTTAAGGGCTTCGTGAATACGGCCGTTAAAGCCCAGGATAATGTAATTGAGAATGATGAAAATTTTTTAAATGAGGAAAAATATATGAGTACAGACATTCCTATAGGCACAGCAATGTGAAGGTGTCTTCTACCTAATCTTGTTTCAGAATCAGACAATGCATAATGGGTGGACAATGTATAACCAAGTGCCAAGTATAGATACTACTACGTATTAAGCTTCTAAAGATTCATTTAGATGTCTAGCCTTCCATAATGTTATATGTTCATCAAAGAAATATTTTAGAAGTAGTGGAGATGGTACACAAAATGTGGCTAACGAATTTTCAGTTATAATTCTTATAACATGCTTACCTGACTAGACCTCTAGGAAAAATAAAACTGCTTCCACCCTCTCTTCCTCTCCATTACATTCTTCACTCCATACAGAGGTTTTCCTCCAGCATCTTCAACCTTAACTGCTGCTGAAGCTGCCAACATATACATTCTTTGGCTCTTGATCATTAGGAACTGTCGCCACTTAGCAAGGGGTATCCAAATATCACATACAATTCTAAAATTTAAAATTACTGCTGTTAGTGTAAAATTTTATAAGATCCTCTTCCCAAATTTTGGTGAATTGTTGATCCTTCCCTGGAATATTATAGCTACCTGTGAAGCTTGAAGTTTGGTGGCACCAAAGGTGGCTGAGCGTGGAAGAGATTATAGGGAGGAAGGGGTGAAACAATTTGCTGGAGGTTGGGTGAGAAATTTGCCAGTCTTTCGTTTTTAGTACTTTTATCCAGATACCAGTCAGCATGTTCCAGCGACCTGCTTAGGCTTAAGTCAGATTGGCCTGGTTCTCACAATTAATCTCTCTCTAAATTATGCAATCTTCCACAGAAATCCTGTTTTTCCATTTTTTGCCCTTAGATGAGTCATTTATATAGATTGTCTTTAAGATATAGATAAGTCATTTATATAGATCTCATGGAGTTATTTATATGTCTGTTGTGGTCTCATTACTAGGCATCATCAAGTTGCGATGGTTCATTGAATGTATGGTCTTTGTCTGAAGAGGTGGTCATAAAATCCTGGAATAATGTCACTGAACCAACCAATGATTTTTTCACTGCCAAAGCACTTGGTCGAGCAGATTGGTCTCCTGAAAGTGGGAGTTACTTGGCATTCCCTTGCTATAAGAGAGAAGGGCCAGCAGAACGATTCCTGGTCCTCCTAGTAGAAAGAGATTCATGGACCACCCTTATATCTCTCTCAAATGAGTGCATCATCAAGGTAAGACATAGTCTTTATAGAAAGCATTTTGTTTTGCTGGCTCCCCTGTTATTTGAAAATGTCTGTCTTCGATTTCAGATATCTGTGGTATCTTCCATCACCCAGTATTTGTAAGCAAGCCTTGCATATCCACAGATTTCTCTCACTTTATAAAAGATCTTAAGTTTTTCTGCATCTAAGTTTTATTTTTAGTACCTAATTAATCCTCTCTGTTTTTAAATTATGTATTCTTTTATGTGTGTTTATTCACTTTAATGTTGACAGAATTGAATTGGAATTTAATTTTAAAATAAGTTCTAATCTCATTCTATTTGGTTCTCTAATATTGTTCTTTATTAGAATCCCATCCTGATAGAAGCAAATTGAAATGATTTGAACGGATAAAATATTCTTCAAATTCAAATAGATGAATCATATAGAACTCCTGATATAAATAGAAGCCTAAATAATACAAGAATGTTGAAATTGGCCGTTTTGCACGGTTCACTGCAGGTCCTACTCAGAGCTTCAATGCAAATATAAAATGTGTTATTTGAGATTTTGGTTTTTGTGATAAATTTGAAAAAAAAAGTATCCCTCATGAAAATTGGGAGAGTAGTGTATTTGAAATTATCATGTTTATACCATGGAGTATTTTTTTAAACCTTTTTGCCGTTCTAATAATCTTGTATCATTGCAAGCCTCTACTTGTGCCCACAATTCGTTAACTCTTAGATGTGAATTTTATTTTCTTAATTTGGGGTAAGTGAATGGAAACTTGTGCCACCTATTTACTTAAACTCTTCCATAGCATTTGATTCACTGTCCAAGCAGGTATATAACGGTACATTAAATTATTGTAGCCCATCAAACAGTTGAAAAACATTATTTTTGTCAAGCAGCATCATTATCATGGCACACCATGCACAGCAAAACCATGTGAGAAATCCTGCCAAACAAAAAGCATCAATAGTTACCAACAGTTAAAGTAAATAAACAACCACATTACATGGAGCGAAAAATGTAAAAACTGCAAAACAAAATTATTTTAACACAACAAAACCTCTTTAAACAACATTGACACTCCCCCTTGTTAGAATAATTTTTCACCTTGAAACCCAAACTCAAAATGTAATCACACTAATATCATCCAAAGATCACTTAAGTCCTAGGCCCAGTATTACAATGGATAGTTAACCTGGAGGTTAACTTTAACCTCCAGGTTAACTTGAAAATCCATATTACAATCGATGGTTAAGCCTTAACTGGTAGTTTAAGTACTATAGTAGTTATCTTAACTACCAGACTAAGTTATGGGCAACTCCTTATCTGATAGTTAACTACAAACAAGATGGCGGATAAGTGCGGTAAAAATCCCTCATCTCAGCTAGTTTAATTTTAAAAAGTACGTTTTACCAGCAGAATTTTATGAAAACAATACTTCTATTATTCTCATTAAGGTGGTATGTATTCTTGATAATTCTAATGAATTGGGCTTTTTATTTTCTAAATATCCTTAGATATGTGTTATGTGTTAGTAAGTATTTACCTAGATATCAAATACTACTTTAGAGATGAAAAGTTGAACATTGGCAGTAAAATAAACGTATTTTTGTCTTTAAATGTAGAATACTAACCTTTATTTATCGTAGTAGTTTAAGTACAATAATTCTGATTAACTATAAGTGGTTCCTAGCGATTCATTGGTTAGTAAGTAGAGTTTGAGGATGAATATTAATAATTCACGTAGAATTATTTTACAGAACAAGGAAAGTGGTTTAGCTAAAAGATTTTACATTAGTTATTACTACTATTAACTACTATATTAGATATATCAATGTATTTTTTAGCACCATCACACACGTTTCTGATGCCTTATAATTAGAACTAGACACAATCCCTAATATATTAGAGAGTGTGAGAATTTTTGTTAAACCTGTTTTAAAGATATTCTTTTAGCAATAAAATAGGAAACATTACCCATCATCAACACAATCTATGTAATTAATTAATCCTTTACTATGTAACTCAATTATCCCAATAATTTTATCTTATGATTAATGTAGACTGAAATGCAAAGTATCACTACCTGTTTTCTGCAAAGTCTGTCGTTCCATGCAATGGCCTTTTTCGTCTCTTTCTTTACGACATAGAATTTTCCCCTAAGTTTCTCCTAAGATCTAAAGCTAAGTTCCTGGGCATCAATTTACATACCACTTCCATTTAAAAGAGCAACATAAAGCTTAGAATGACTTAGTTCTTTCCCGACATATGGAATGTAGAAAGTCTTCTCGGGTAATCAGCCGGGTGATAAGGTTGATTTCCACCGACATTTCGGCTGCACACTTCACAGCCATATTCAGGGTGACAAGGCCATTTGAAAATCAGCACCACCAGAAAGAGAAAAACCGCTCGCTATGGCTGTCCTACCTTATGTAGCGGGACTTTCAGGTAAAATTGGCAGAATATTAAACTGCCACAACATCAGGATGGTGCATAAACCACGCTGAAAGATTGGGTCCATGATTTCAAAACCCAAGGACCCCCTAGGACTAAGGAACTCTGGAGTTTACAGCATCCCCTGCGAGTGCGGCTTATCATACATAGGTGAGACAGGAAGAGCAATTTAAACATGGCCGAAAGAACACTCCCGCTGTATACGGCTCCAGTACCCATCGAAATCAGCAGTAACAGAACACTCGCTAACTGAAAACCACCAAATCAACTTTGACGGCGCCAAGATCCTCGCCAGAGGGACGGGATACTGGGATCAAGTTGCGAAAGAAGCTTTAGAGATACGACTACATCAGGATAATATGAATCGGGACGAAGGATTTTTCCACAGCAAAGCATGGAATGGGACAGTAAGGAATCGCCCAGCAAGGAAGACAGTATGCATCAGCCAATCAGGATGCAGCCGTCACTTGAAAAGGTGAAAGGCAAGGTATATAAGGACGACCCCTCGGCTTTTCTCGACACCCTGAAGATGGCTGTGAAGTGTGCGGCCGAAACGTTGGTGGAAATCGACCCTATCACCCGGCTGTTTACCCGAGAAGACTTTCTACAACATAAAGCTACACTTTAATCAAATACCACTAATAGCAAATAACAAATGTACCTTCTGCTTCCATGTAACGCCATTACTCATTCTATTTTCTATAGTTTTCCCTTCATGCAAGAAATACTACAATAACTACTACTCATATATAGGAAAATTACACCTCTTATCCATTCTTTGACTCACATTTATTAAATTACTGGAAGACATTCGCTCACCAATAAAAAGTTGAAAGCTTGTGGCCGCTGTCAGCGTGGAATGGAGAACGTTCATTTGGGGGACAAAAGTAAAAGACAAAGCTAATGTGTTGTTTTCCTTACTTTCATACCTACATACATCGTAACACATTGTCACTGCTAGGCACATACGGCCACCCAAGCAAATTGATGCCCTCATTTCTTGAAGGTCTCTCATATGATTGTGATGGTCAGACGTACCCCAATTCGGGATATAATGAACCATTCACTGAAGTTAATTTATAAAAAAACTACTCTTGAATGGGATGCAAAAAAAATATCCAAGTGTTTTGTTTCGTGCAGGATGATTGAGATCTGAAGCTTGGGCTTTCGTTATACATGGAGGTGAGTTTTTGGGTATAGCAGGTAGGATATCTTTTCTAAAATCATGAATAGATACGTAGTATCATCACTTCTAGAGATGCCACCAATTGAACGAAATATAAACGCTGAAGAATAGTTTGCTAGTAGATTTAGACAGACGATTATCTTCAGAAAAACCTTCAGCTGCTTCCATATCTTTGTGATACTTTTTTATTTTCTACCACATTTCTTTTCTTTTCCGCTTAGTTTAATTATGAAATATTCTTTTACGTATGTTATATGTTTTCCTTTCTGTGTATTAATCTACAATGCTTAACCATATTTGCTATTGACTGCTTGATATGTGGATGAATTCAGAATAGATACCGGTTAAAATTGAAAAATATTCCAAAAATTACAATTTTTTTAATTCTTGATTTTATCAATTCATTAATAATGGAAAATTACCAAGTTTATCCTTTTCTACTTATTTTAAATGTAGATTCGATGTGACTTCAAAATACATCATCTTCTGTTAATAGACTACTTGTCATCAGAATATTGCAACGTTTATGGATGAGATTGATTAAAGCAGCATAGAAAACAATGAAGTTACATTATAGAATTATTTACATACTCTTTTCAAAAATCAAAGTACTTAATGTTTAAGTCTTTCATTGAAATTTATTTATTTAGTTCTTTTTCTTTCAATTTGATATCAAGTATCATTCTTTCTTCCTCGGCCATGGCAATTCTAATTTTAATACCATGGAGCTCATCTTCTCTCCTTTCCTTCCTTTCATGCTCTTTTAGTAAGATGTGTATCTGTAATTTAATCAAATCCAATTTTTCTTCAGTCAGCAATGTTAAATTCTCTTTTGGATTCTTGTTTATAATTCTTTTTTGGGTCTTGGATTCTAAAAAAGGGTTCCTTGTTATTTTCAGTAGAATCAAAAACTGAATTCAAATATGTAAGAATTACATACTGCCTGATTTTCCATTGCCTGTCTTCTTCCCTTCTATCGTTTCGTAATTTTCATCATTAATCATTTCATGTGTTGGAGCTATTGTAATTAATGTATCATTAAGAATTAAATAATATAAGGAAAGTAATCATCAAACCTAAAAATTTACCCTAACTTACTTTCCGCTATATGCACACCATGATTTGATTGTGTTAAGTCAACCTGAAAATTTTGAAATACTCCTGATTCTTGGATGATGAAATTCTTAATTCAAGGATATTGGAACAATTATATAGCAAACTAAGATTCACAGAAATTATTAAAAGACCCAATTAGTAATAAACTTTAAAGAAGGGCATACTTTGGAATCTCTATATTTAAGTTGTAAAAGAATTCATTTTGCTATTTTAAAAACTTCTATGGTTACTGTACCGTCCCCTTCATTCCCTGGTTTTAATTCTCCCCTGGTTTTAATTAGTATCATTGATGATGGGGAATAAGAGCTCCAGTCTGAAATTGCAATAGTTCATTAATGCAACCCTCTTCAAGAAAATTTGAGAATGTTTAAGTAAAATTATTATTCTAAATCATCAAAATGTATTACTGCAAGTGAGAAAGAATATTATGTCTGAGTGTTTCCCTTTCGTTGAAAGGAATAAGAACTTACAAATTGCCATAAAGTATGCCAGAGACATTAATTGTGTGGTACATATTATTAACTGAAAAATATTTTCTGTAGTACTTATTCCTCAGAGAAAGTCAGGACTGACACGACTCAGTTCTTAAAAGCTGTTATTACGAATTTATATTGAACATGATGCATGTCTCATGGACATGAGCATGATATGGCCATCCTTGCCAACTTAAGCTGCATTAACCTCTTCCCAGAGGTGTCATTAGGATCAGAAATGGTAATTTTTGTTACACAAAGTTTCCTTACCATTAAATTTTTGGGGAGCAGTAGGTAATCTTCTACCACATGAGGCATATTCCGAATTTGAGTCATCTTCAATCTAGTAAGAGAGTTTTATTTATTTTAGAGAACTTCGTAGATCGGAAATATTTGGATTATGCGTTAATTCAGAGCCTTCTTGGTACATTATATTTGAATTCCTAACCTTATATTTACTAACCGTTACAACAAGCTAGATTAAATCAATAATAAATGTTTCAATAATAACGAAATTAACTAAGAATAGAGGAAATCATACTACTACTCAATTTTATTCATTAGTTACTACCAATATTAATATAATAGTTGGGAGTAGCAGCTGTGCTCTCGACCTGGTGGGCTGCGTCTTGTAGTGCTCTCTGTACTTTATCATATTTTCCCTGTATCGTTCATATTTTCGGTGCAGTTTCATAGTAATACTGTTGTTTGAGGCATTGGAGCTTTTTTAGGCTTAATTATTGAGCCGAAGTGGTGCTATAAAGTATCGCTGGCACATTATTTCACTTTTGTGAGTGGAATCGTTCTCGATTCTTTTTTGTTTTTCATTGCCTCTGTGTGTCCACTGCCTTTGTTTTCATTGTTTTCTCTCATCATGGCTAAGTGTGGGCGTTGCGACGAAAAATTACCACCTGATGGTGATTTTGTGCTGTGTTTGGGTTGTGTTTCTGGATACCATTAAATCTGTTCATCCATTTCCGAGTCCACTTATCGCCGTATGTCGGAATCCTGTCGTCG
>KZ309511.1:55290-81262 GCA_000376725.2 Ladona fulva
CTTGGTTATACTCCATTTAACTCTTTAGAGCATGCGAGTTCTTACAATAGACGAAAAAAGATTTCCAGGTCCGTATTGGAATCATACATTCTCATTTCACGACAAATTGGACGTATAAAACTAATTCAAAAACGCAAAGTCCTATGTTTTGTCTGTTGCCCACAGAACATAAATTCTTGAAAATATTCCAATTAGCATTTATCATTTACATTTCAAATTTAATTGTAAAATAAGTACAACATAGAAATATTTAAAAATATATCTAATATAATTTGGTCAAATAGAAGATTGGCTAAAATTTGAATTGATAATTTGATTGACTGTGAGAAGTAGAATCTCTCAAAACTACCCCTAGTCATAACATCAGCAAACTCAGGGGATAAACTCCCCTCTTTATGAAGTATGATGGTAAAGAGGATTTCTGAACAATACCCCATAAGCATAAAAAGCCCAAAAGTTATACATTTCGTCCACATCCAGTGGTTCTCCCGATCAAAAATCTCAACTTTCGCTGTAGTAAGGTGAAAATGGATGCATACAATTGTTTACTATATCTCTTTTCTAAATTTGCAATGGTTCGCACAAATTTGTTATTAAATTACTGAAAATTTCAACAATATTAATGCAATATTAAACACATTTTGTACCAATATGGGGATCATTTGAAATAATGAAAAATTCTCTTCTTCCAGAAAAACCTACCACATCTTCCTATGCAAAATCTTCTTTTTTATCCCACCCTTAATATTTGGCCACTCCGTCATTACTTACTCAATAAGCAATCGTATCAAGTTCAGAGCAATCATGAACTTCTTTTTCAATGTCACTTTCTGAACTCAAACCACTCACTTCACTGGTAAACAATTCCTTGAAAATTTTACACTAACTCAAAATCCAAAAATATTTTTAAAATGTTACGATAGAAACTATAGGTTAAGAAAAAATAGCCAAAAACATTGTATGAAAGAAACTATCACAGTGTGCCTCTGTAGGAAGACTAAACTCCTTTCTTCGACTAGCTTGCTGTCAGCTGTGGGGCAAGATTCGGAGATCGTCCACGCATCGAGAGACCAAGCGTGAGAGATCAGTATTCGATGGGTCTCGCAGCCAAAGAGCGGACAGTCTGTCTAAATAATTACACTTAGATGAAGCAGTTTTCAAGAATAGCATCATAAATCTTTCTAATGATCTTAGGATATACAGAGCAAAGGCATTTCATATACGATTCAGCGGAAGAAGCCTCTCTCGAAAAATGTAAACTGAATGTCTCATCCAGCAAAAGCTAGAAAGGTCTCTTAAGGAAGTCCTCCTGTCCTCTTAAGGAAGATTTTAGCTCCCAATTAAGACCTAAGTCACGAAAATATATATAAGATAAAGCATTGAGTTAGAAATAGCTATTTATTAAATGAAATATCGTCATACTTTGAAAAAACTCGGATAAATTTTTAAAACTTAATATATTGTTATACGTAACAGAGAAAAATATTACACGAGCATAATACGAAAGAATTACTCTTCCTTAACGAAACAATATGATTGTTATAGAACATCAAGTGAATATTTGGCTTCTAATATAATTACTGTTATTTGATGGGAATTCCCTTTATTGCGACAATTACTTAATGTCCTAATCCCAATCAGGGCAACAGCAATTTTGCATTTGGGCTTGGGTGCTTCACTTGAGAATGAGCTTGTGTTCACTTTTAACAAAAATAATAAGTAAAAAATAAGCGAAATAACGAAACGAAATAAGAAATAACGAAACATTGAAACTTGAGAATGAGCTTGTGTTCACTTTTAGTAAAAATAATAAGTAAAAAATAAGCGAAATAACGAAACGAAATAAGAAATAACGAAACATTGAAACTTGAGAATGAGCTTGTGTTCACTTTTAGTAAAAATAATAAGTAAAAAATAAGCGAAATAACGAAACGAAATAAGAAATAACGAAACATTGAAACTTGAGAATGAGCTTGTGTTCACTTTTAGTAAAAATAATAAGTAAAAAATAAGCGAAATAACGAAACGAAATAAGAAATAACGAAACATTGAAACTTGAGAATGAGCTTGTGTTCACTTTTAGTAAAAATAATAAGTAAAAAATAAGCGAAATAACGAAACGAAATAAGAAATAACGAAACATTGAAACTTGAGAATGAGCTTGTGTTCACTTTTAGTAAAAATAATAAGTAAAAAATAAGCGAAATAACGAAACGAAATAAGAAATAACGAAACATTGAAACTTGAGAATGAGCTTGTGTTCACTTTTAGTAAAAATAATAAGTAAAAAATAAGCGAAATAACGAAACGAAATAAGAAATAACGAAACATTGAAACTTGAGAATGAGCTTGTGTTCACTTTTAGTAAAAATAATAAGTAAAAAATAAGCGAAATAACGAAACGAAATAAGAAATAACGAAACATTGAAACTTGAGAATGAGCTTGTGTTCACTTTTAGTAAAAATAATAAGTAAAAAATAAGCGAAATAACGAAACGAAATAAGAAATAACGAAACATTGAAACTTGAGAATGAGCTTGTGTTCACTTTTAGTAAAAATAATAAGTAAAAAATAAGCGAAATAACGAAACGAAATAAGAAATAACGAAACATTGAAACTTGAGAATGAGCTTGTGTTCACTTTTAGTAAAAATAATAAGTAAAAAATAAGCGAAATAACGAAACGAAATAAGAAATAACGAAACATTGAAACTTGAGAATGAGCTTGTGTTCACTTTTAGTAAAAATAATAAGTAAAAAATAAGCGAAATAACGAAACGAAATAAGAAATAACGAAACATTGAAACTTGAGAATGAGCTTGTGTTCACTTTTAGTAAAAATAATAAGTAAAAAATAAGCGAAATAACGAAACGAAATAAGAAATAACGAAACATTGAAACTTGAGAATGAGCTTGTGTTCACTTTTAGTAAAAATAATAAGTAAAAAATAAGCGAAATAACGAAACGAAATAAGAAATAACGAAACATTGAAACTTGAGAATGAGCTTGTGTTCACTTTTAGTAAAAATAATAAGTAAAAAATAAGCGAAATAACGAAACGAAATAAGAAATAACGAAACATTGAAACTTGAGAATGAGCTTGTGTTCACTTTTAGTAAAAATAATAAGTAAAAAATAAGCGAAATAACGAAACGAAATAAGAAATAACGAAACATTGAAACTTGAGAATGAGCTTGTGTTCACTTTTAGTAAAAATAATAAGTAAAAAATAAGCGAAATAACGAAACGAAATAAGAAATAACGAAACATTGAAACTTGAGAATGAGCTTGTGTTCACTTTTAGTAAAAATAATAAGTAAAAAATAAGCGAAATAACGAAACGAAATAAGAAATAACGAAACATTGAAACTTGAGAATGAGCTTGTGTTCACTTTTAGTAAAAATAATAAGTAAAAAATAAGCGAAATAACGAAACGAAATAAGAAATAACGAAACATTGAAACTTGAGAATGAGCTTGTGTTCACTTTTAGTAAAAATAATAAGTAAAAAATAAGCGAAATAACGAAACGAAATAAGAAATAACGAAACATTGAAACTTGAGAATGAGCTTGTGTTCACTTTTAGTAAAAATAATAAGTAAAAAATAAGCGAAATAACGAAACGAAATAAGAAATAACGAAACATTGAAACTTGAGAATGAGCTTGTGTTCACTTTTAGTAAAAATAATAAGTAAAAAATAAGCGAAATAACGAAACGAAATAAGAAATAACGAAACATTGAAACTTGAGAATGAGCTTGTGTTCACTTTTAGTAAAAATAATAAGTAAAAAATAAGCGAAATAACGAAACGAAATAAGAAATAACGAAACATTGAAACTTGAGAATGAGCTTGTGTTCACTTTTAGTAAAAATAATAAGTAAAAAATAAGCGAAATAACGAAACGAAATAAGAAATAACGAAACATTGAAACTTGAGAATGAGCTTGTGTTCACTTTTAGTAAAAATAATAAGTAAAAAATAAGCGAAATAACGAAACGAAATAAGAAATAACGAAACATTGAAACTTGAGAATGAGCTTGTGTTCACTTTTAGTAAAAATAATAAGTAAAAAATAAGCGAAATAACGAAACGAAATAAGAAATAACGAAACATTGAAACTTGAGAATGAGCTTGTGTTCACTTTTAGTAAAAATAATAAGTAAAAAATAAGCGAAATAACGAAACGAAATAAGAAATAACGAAACATTGAAACTTGAGAATGAGCTTGTGTTCACTTTTAGTAAAAATAATAAGTAAAAAATAAGCGAAATAACGAAACGAAATAAGAAATAACGAAACATTGAAACTTGAGAATGAGCTTGTGTTCACTTTTAGTAAAAATAATAAGTAAAAAATAAGCGAAATAACGAAACGAAATAAGAAATAACGAAACATTGAAACTTGAGAATGAGCTTGTGTTCACTTTTAGTAAAAATAATAAGTAAAAAATAAGCGAAATAACGAAACGAAATAAGAAATAACGAAACATTGAAACTTGAGAATGAGCTTGTGTTCACTTTTAGTAAAAATAATAAGTAAAAAATAAGCGAAATAACGAAACGAAATAAGAAATAACGAAACATTGAAACTTGAGAATGAGCTTGTGTTCACTTTTAGTAAAAATAATAAGTAAAAAATAAGCGAAATAACGAAACGAAATAAGAAATAACGAAACATTGAAACTTGAGAATGAGCTTGTGTTCACTTTTAGTAAAAATAATAAGTAAAAAATAAGCGAAATAACGAAACGAAATAAGAAATAACGAAACATTGAAACTTGAGAATGAGCTTGTGTTCACTTTTAGTAAAAATAATAAGTAAAAAATAAGCGAAATAACGAAACGAAATAAGAAATAACGAAACATTGAAACTTGAGAATGAGCTTGTGTTCACTTTTAGTAAAAATAATAAGTAAAAAATAAGCGAAATAACGAAACGAAATAAGAAATAACGAAACATTGAAACTTGAGAATGAGCTTGTGTTCACTTTTAGTAAAAATAATAAGTAAAAAATAAGCGAAATAACGAAACGAAATAAGAAATAACGAAACATTGAAACTTGAGAATGAGCTTGTGTTCACTTTTAGTAAAAATAATAAGTAAAAAATAAGCGAAATAACGAAACGAAATAAGAAATAACGAAACATTGNAGACTAACAAAGATAAGCACTGTCGCCATCTGGTCCTTATCTGTCAAGGACCGAAAGATGGGATGAAGGCTCAACGGACCCTCAGATTCCTTGGCACCTTGGGAACTTGTGTTTACGTTGAGCAATGTAGATAGGATAACTTTTGAGAATCCAGATCAAAGCGCGTGTGAAGGCCAGACGTAAATACGCATAGAGAGATGATCTATTCATTAATCACTTTACACCACTATACATTAGGCGATCAGAGAATTACCGACCAAAGGGTTTTGTATTTACACTGATTGAAAAAGAACCATGCGATTATAGCTCTTCCTAATTAGTTATAAATTATAATTCTTGATTTCAGAACGCTGGAGAATTTATNTTGAGCAATGTAGATAGGATAACTTCTGAGAATCCAGATCAAAGCGCGTGTGAAGGCCAGACGTAAATACGCATCGAGAGATGACCTATTCATTAATCACTTTACGCCACTATACATTATGCGATCAGAGAATTGCCGACATAAGGACTTTGTATTTACACTGATTGAAAAAGAACCATGCGATTATAGCTCTTCCTAATTAGTTATAAATTATAATTCTTGATTTCAGAACGCTGGAGAATTTATAGAGTTGCTTTATTGGAAAATGGAATATTTAATTAAGTTTTATTCACACAGTATGGCTTAGTGAAATTTTATTCATACGCGTTATAAATCTCTAAAAGTGAATTAGGATCATTTGAAAAATTTCATGAAATTCAAGATTTGAATGATATAAAACTAGTCTGGATCATTGACAGCACTTTCTTATATACATCAGAAGCAATTGGGAGCATAAGTAACTAATATTAAAAGAAGCGGAATAACTTTTGTTATCACATGTCAAAACACGGAAATCTCCGTGACCGGTACGCAACGTGTTAATATGGCTTCTGAAAATTTCTATGAGAGCTCCAAATGATTCATATCATAAGCTATTTTTTTACAGTCTTACTTGGTTATCTCCTTATTCTGTAAGGTTTATTAGCTAATGAATAAAATACTATTCTTAACCCTTTTGCTGGTACAATTGACTGAAGTCAATTGACTAAACTAATGTTCATAGTCCTAAAGCTGCATCTAATCTAAATACGCGGCAAAAGGGGTAAAATATTAACCACAAACTTTTCATTATAATGGGGTTTAATTGCATTTTTCTATTTGTTTCCTATAGTGCACTTCCTATTCTATAGTGTATTCTATTTTAAGAAGAGCTCATTAAATTGAGGGTAACTTCTGTTATTGTTTGTTACAACTTTTAGTGACTTTTAATTATCCATTTCATTTCTCAAAAACCATTCCAGTTCATTGTGGAATTTAAAAAAACACTAAAAAATTGTAAGTCCTCATTTAGTGTTTAACTGTATTTTAAGTATGAAATTGTCCTCCTAAAAAACGTTAAATCAGAATTTGCAGTCTATTATTTGGGTAAATATTGTTTATTTGAAGCATAAAAGCAGTTAGTGATGAATATACATTAAAAAAGTATAATCATCACTAAAAGCAAACCATTGTCACAATTTTTCTTGCTTAACAATGTATTTCGAAAGTTCCCAACTGAGAGTGCACAAAGGTGCATCATTGGTTCACCACTGTGAAGTTGGTCATTAAGCTGGATGATTATTTTCTTTTTTGGTTAAAATTTAGTTTTGCTTGCAGTATTATGTCATAATTTAGGTCACGTTCCTCTTCAATTATGCCTTAAAAAAGCAGAAATCTCTCATTTTGTATAATTGTAATTTTAGCATCATCAGAAATGGATTGTACTATGAACATTTTTCAGTCAATGGCACATGGTTCAAACCAAATTAATGAAAAATAGTATAAAAATCGTAATGTGTTATATTCTATTCACTAAATCATCATCTATGTTATTATCGTCATGTGACACATCCTTATTTGCATGTTACACCCATTATTCCATTTTTCTACTTCTCAGAAGATGAGGACATGGTACTTCATTTTGTTCTTGCATTGATCATCTGTTAGCTAATGCATTATACTCTCCATTACCCTTTAATCCATTATGTATTGTTAATATTTTCAGTTTAACAATGACTGCCATTGCATGGAATCCTCTTGGAAATGGAGAAATTGCATTCTGTGATGTCCAGGGACAGCTGGGAATGTTCAAGAACTGTATTCCTGAGCCTTTAGAAAGACATATGGAAGTTAATGTAAGTTGATCTGAAATTTTACAGTGAAGCTCATGGCTAAATAATATAGAATAAAAATTCAATTAGTTAATTATAAAAGATGATAAATGGTAGAAGCCCTCACTTTGTTGTCACCTTATATAAAGATTAAATTGTCACTATATATAAAGATAAATGTAATGACATGGAAAATTTTGGAAGATAATGGTGGTTTTTTTTGTGGAATCTTTTGGGTGAAAAAGTAATGGAAGAATATGTTAAAAATCGAGACCAATGAATCATAACCAGCTTTACATGAGAAAGTATATATTCCTGTAATTCCTGTGATTCATACATTAACTGTGAAGGTATTCTNGAATTTTAAAAACAAGAAATGTTGACTATGATAGGCTAATATTCATCTGCTTCCTCATCAATAATTATTTTCTTTGTTTAAAAGTACTGTTTTCTATGCTTTATATTGTTCTTTGATGCAGTTATCAATTTCACAGATTGAATTAATTGGGGAAATGAGCAGAAGATAAAACATAGAACATTTTATTCTCTGTGCTTAGGATAACCAAATTGATTAGGCTGTTAACTGTTTTACTGGGAACATTGATAAAGTAAGATAAATTGTGTTTGAGAAATGATCTTGCACAATTGAACAAAGTAACTATTATAATGTCACAAAAATGCACATTTTAAATAAAATTACATAATTTAACATCCCAATCATTTACTGTCACAGTAACTTGAAGATTCTACATCAATCACTGATAATGTATACTCCTAAAGTTAGGTAGTTAAGTAAGATTAAGAAATACTATTGAACATAATTTACTTTTTGCTTCTGATAACCAAGTTACTTGTCTTCTTGGAGCATTGGTGATGCAAGATAAATTGAGCTTTGAAGATGATCTTGCCCAATTGACTAATGTTACTATTATAATTTCACCAAAATACACATTTTAAATGCAATAATTGAATTGCTAGTACTACAATGATAATTGAATGATGAATTAAACTATGAATATTGTATCCTGCATTTCTCAGAATACTATGATCAATTGGGGAAGTATCAGGGAAGTTTGCAGAAAATTTAGCTTTTTTGCTGGTTATAACGTGGCAAAGAATTAGATTCCCAGTCATGTCGCTATTTTTCACACTTGTTATTCCTTGGGATTTAGCCGCAGAACTTCAATGTGCAAAGTTAACACCTTTACCTCAATCCTTGTGATTCCCTTTGGGTGGGTTTACCCTATAAGACCTGCTTTGTGAGTTGGCTGCCTCAGTGAGGACCTCAGGCGGCAGTTCGTGCCACTTAATGTGAAGGCTGTTTGTCATGCTCACAAAATTATTCCCTTAACAGTGTGTAGGAGATGTGGCATGGTGGTTCAGATTAGAATACCTACCTGGAAAGTGGGAGACCTGGGTTCATGTCCCAGTCATGTCGCTATTTTTCACACTTGTTATTCCTCCGGAATTAGATAAGTTTATCAATCTGAATTTAAAGAATTTTTGCCTGAGAAATCATGTAAATTTTACAAATGAGTAGTTTCCGTGAAGGGAGCCACATGTTGGGGAGAAAATATGTTGGGTGAGAAAATAGGGAAGGTAAGTAAATGGGTTATGCTTTCAAAAGAACGACAGTCCTTGTGGAGTGGAGCACAACTGTTGTCACTACCTCTTGGATTGTATCATAAAATCTGGAATTAAAAGACCTACTCCCGAGGGTGCTAAAATCAAGTATGTATGTATTGTAGTGTGGTGTTGTAGCTGCTTCTTGCTTCCCAATTTCTGTCTCTCTATCAAGCCATTCCCCATATTGAAGTCCTCATTACTTCATTTACTCCTTCCAGTCACTCTTTCTGTATCTCGCTTTTCCAAATTGCCATGTAAATTACTGTGTGGTCCCATGAAATATGTATAAGAGTTGCTCATAGCCAAATATTTTAAAAAGGAAGAATATTTTTTCAACATCACCGAGCAATTGATATACAAAGAGACTGTCCATTTCAAACCACCACCTGGTTTATCTCAACTAGGAAAAATGTCTAAAGATATGAGTTATATGCTATCTACCAAGGGGGGCATGGGTGCAAATTTTCCACATGGATGCCTTATGAACGTTATACAGGGCCGATGTTATAGTTAAGGGGGCCCTAGGCAATGGTATTTTATTAGGCCCTGTACTTCCTGTATTTGTAATGTTTTTACCATTTATAATTGAAATTCATATAATATAGGTAGTTCTGTATACATTCAAAAGTAACTGAAAGATTCATATTCAGAATGATAATATCCCTATAATGTGAATAAAACATATTTATTTTATATGGACAACTTTCTTGTTTATTTGCTTGCAATTTCTGATGTTATTTCACTGCCGTTTAAAGATTTACATATTTCACTTTCAGTTAAAATGATAGAAAGCTCCTTTATTGAATCATTGTTGTACAGTTGTTATTAAGTTTAGCTTAAATTAAAATTATGTCTAATATAAGTCACTGTCATAAGAATAGTCATTAGAATTTAATGTAATGCAGTAGAGGTATTTGACAATACCTCATTCACTCTATTGTTTAGTGTGTGTTGAAAGTTGAAAAAACGTAGGTTTTTGCAAAGCAATCAAATTAAAGGAATCCTCTGAAGATTAAATTTTTATTGACATTCCAATGACACCAAAGAGAGGGAAAATAATTTTAAATTCAAATTAAATGTGAAAGGGTGATATCATGTCTGTCCTCCTAATACATAGTAAAATTGAACCAAGCTCATTAAAAAAATTATTTTGGGGCTATAGTAAAAATTACAACTGCATTGGTAACACAATTTGTCGAGTTCGATCGATTTCTAATCCTGATGCTTATGAAATGCATCAAGATTAGGTCTCCAAAATTGCAGAGCATGCTTCAGGACTTCAAGCCACACATTTACTTTAAGTTTGTTTTTCATGTGATACATGGTTGTTGTTGTTTAATGGTGCAAGCATGGCCAAGTCGTGAATTTGCACCTGAAACACACCATGATTTTACTGTGTGTTGATTGGATTGATGCAGACTCTGATAAAGCAGGAGATCAATGGATTTATACCATAATTAAGATTTTTGTACTTTTAATTGCTTTAGTAAAAGTTGTCTTATTTTTCACAGTGAAATCTTATTTTTTTAACTTAGTTTGCTTATTTTTATGTTCAATTGATGGCAGCACTGCTTATAGGGGAGATGTGATAAGGTATTAATACACCCCCTGCCGTAAACCATTGGCAGATTATGAGATATAAATCTAGAGAGGTACAGGGAAAGATAGGAACAGAAAGTTCATTAAGGGATACTGATGAAAGTATGGTTTGTCATTCAAAGAGGATAGCAGACATTCTAAATGACTTCTATGAAAGTGTGCTCATCCCAAGGAAGAATGGACTTGAAAAAAGTCTGACGGGACCGGGAATCGAACCCGGGTCTCCCAATTGCCGGTCGGGTGCTCTGTCTGTTGAGCTATCCCAGCAGAACATTTCTCCAAGCCATTCGGGAGACTTTGTGGGCTTTGCAAAATTTGTCCACATAGTGGCATCAATCGCTGTCATGACTTCATAGAAGCACCGGCCACACAAAGTGGTGGAAAGGATACCCACTTCAGGTTGGAAACACAAGAAAACGGGTAAGGGTGACTTTGCGCAAGATAGTGCGCACCCAGGAAAAATCCCAAGGAAGAATGGACTTGAAAAAAGTCAGTCGGGGCCAGGAATCGAACCTGGTTCTCCCAATTGCCGGTCGGGGCCCAATTGCCGGTCGGGAACAAAGTGTGTTCATGCCCAATAGTAACATACATACTCTCCTAGAATTTCATCCACTGTGAATTCCCTTCAATCAAACTGGAATATCTTGCTCAAATTGTGCATAAATAATAAAATTATGTTAAATTCTAAGTGCAATGGTTGTACCATCATAGCTTATTTTTGTAAAGCCATTTTTTCAGAAGCCTGAATGCGGGAAACATTGAAAGAAAAATTGTTAGAATCATCCAAACAATAATCATTCATGGACTCTTAATTGTCCAAAGTACATTGTGTTACTGCCAATATTAGGTCATAGAATGATTGAAAATTTTCATGTTTATGGAAACTTCTCATTCATTGAAGGCTGAAATTTCATTTATATTGTGTGGTTCTTTTGTCTTTTGTGAATCTTTTATTGGCAATAATTAATAAATTAAGGTTTAAAAAGTGATATATTGCAGTATGATTTCTTTGAGCCTTTTAAACGTCATAAATAATTTATTCCTGCGTAACAATATTATGTACAGAATTAATATTTTTATTTTTGATTTCAGCTTGATTTTGAGGATAAACCAACCGAAAGTCTAAATCTGTCAGGAATGGAGGATGAAGATGATGAGGATAATGAAAATGTAATTTCGTTGGAAAAGATTAAAGCTCAAGTTGGATTTGGCAGTAAAATTATTGATACTGAAATTTCAAGTGTAACTGGTAGGTGGATGAACTTTTTCCCCTTTCATTATAGAAGAACAGCGATGATATTGCTTGCCCTCGAGTGGGTGTGGACTATTTTAAGAGCATTCAAAGGACAATTATATAATAAAAATAATATTTGGTTCTAGAGAGGAGATTAGCATTAAGATTCAGCTTTTTAATGATGTGACGTAGCATTTTATTATGACAGTTTTATTTTTATTTTACTTCAAAAATTTGGGGAGTTTATTTAGAAGCAGTAAACTTGAAATAAAGCAAGGATGGCATGACAATGTTTGGAATATTTCTTATAAATCTCATTAGTGTGTTATGCAAAATAATATTAACAATAAATAAACCTTGACATAATAGCATATCAAATTGAATTATACAGTAAGAGAAAGATTGTAGTAACGTTCAAGCAAATTAAGATTCCATGGTCTGTTATGCTTTTCTGCTTCTCAAGTTCTTCATTCAGTTTTTCATAACTTGTACATCCTCCTATATCATCCAATATATTTTATCTTCGTTTTCCACTCAATCTTTTCTCTTGCATCTTACCTTCAATTGCTTTTTTTAGCAATCTCTCCTTACAATATTTGATCCACCCATTTACTATACTGGTCTTAGTTCTTTCAGTCAGAATTTCAGTAATCCCCCACCATCACTTGCACTTCCGTATTTGTTATTCAATCAATCTAACTTGCTTTTTCCATCAAAATTCTGTTTTATCATCTGTAGACAGCGAATTAGCTACACTCGAAATAGTTGGGTAGTTGATGTGATATTGATTATAGAGAAATAGAATAACTCACTTCAAAGAATTGGTCAAAGGAGGAGGATAAAGGGAATGGGTTATCAAACAGTGGTTAGGAAGAGTAGGTGATGATTTTAAATGTTTGGTTTGCAAAGTTGATGGCCTTTGCCTTTGTTGGGGGCCATGACAGGTAGACCAATGGTCCCCGCTCGACCATAAACCGATTTCAATGAAATTTTGAGTGAACATAAACTCATATTCTCTATGAACATTTACCAAGTTTTACATCCATTGGTGAAATATTTACCGAGATATAGTAATTTGTTTGACCCCCTACCGCAGCCTTCTACAGTTAGACATTGATTTTTATAAACTTTGAGTCACATTATCTCTGGCAGTATTCTGTTCAGGAAAACAAAACTTGGTATTCCTACACTATCTTTGTTGCTCTATTACAAAAAATAATAAGAAAACTTTTGAGTGAATTCCGTGAAGAAAATTTGAAGCAAAATCGACCCAAAAAAATCATGGCTTGAAAAAAATTTAAAGTTTGGAATTTTATATCTTTTGAACTAGACATAATATCAACACAAAGCTTTGTGCCTTGTAACTACTCTATACAAAGTGTTTGAATAAAAAGTTTAATTTTCCTAATGCCGTCCGTTAGTTTAAAAATTGACTTGATATTGCGAATTTTGTTACAATGCCAAAATTTGGGTATTTCCAGCTCACATTTACAAAAAAAAAACCCTCACGAAACTTTTTCGAATTGTTTTTAAAAGAAAGAGCACGCTTTTATCCATCTATAAAACACATATCTGGTTTTTCATCGCGGGTACATAAGGCCCGAGAAATTAAGATGAAGTTACCTCTGCCCAAAGAATGTGTCACGAAAAAAAATTTTAAGTTTGGCATTTTATATCTCTGCAAATAAACATAAGATTAATGCGTAACTTTGTGCCTTATAACTACTCCATACAAAGTGTTTGAATAAAAAGTCTCATTATCCTAATGCCTTTCGTTCGTTCAAAAATTGACTAAATATTACGAATTTCGTTACAACACCAAAAAAAGGGCATTTTCAGTTTACATGTACAAAACAAGAACCTCTTGTAAGTTTTTATAATTCTCTTTATAAGAAAATGCATGCTGTTATCTCTCTAAAAATGTAGACTTGGTTTTTCATTGCGGCCATATAAAGCCCAAGAAATCGGGATATAGATGAAGTTACCCCCGCCCAAACATTGTTGTGGGAAAAAATTTAAAATTTTTCAAATTTTGTTACAACACCAAAAAAAGGGCATTTTCAGTTTACATGTACAAAACAAGAACCTCTTGTAAGTTTTTATAATTCTCTTTATAAGAAAATGCATGCTGTTATCTCTCTAAAAATGTAGACTTGGTTTTTCATTGCGGCCATATAAAGCCCAAGAAATCGGGATATAGATGAAGTTACCCCCGCCCAAACATTGTTGTGGGAAAAAATTTAAAATTTGGCATTTTTTATCTCTGCAAATAAACATAAGATAAACACAAAAACCCTATGCATATAAATCTAAAACCCTATGCAATGAAAATGTCATACGTTGATGATAATTCCATAGTAAACTACTCTAAAAATATTTCTGACCACTATTTTAATTGAAGCAAATCAATGGATGCCATGGCCAAATGGTGCAATAACAGTTGCCTCCATTGTTATACTAAAACAATGTCTGCAATTTCATACTAAAATTTCTCCTCCCATTACTAATACTCTTCTTAAATTAAATAACAGTTACGTTTTCAACTCAGTCCATCAAATTTCTTGGATTACATGTCAGTGATGACGTTGATTGGTCTAACCACATTAACCAACTTGTCATTAAACTTTAAGGTAACATTTTTCTCATTTGAAAGTTAGTCAAGATGATTTCTCATGAATAACTTATTGCTGTTGATTATGCCCATATTTCCTATATTTATTCTCTTTTGTCTAATGGGATTATCTTCTGGAGTCATTCATCTGCAGCTAAGAAAGCACAGAAAAGGGCTGTTAAAGCTCTACTTAATGTTTCTAACAGAACACCTGGAGGTCCATGTTTTCAGTTCTTAAAGTTTCTAATTCTTTCCTATCTTGTACCATATTTGCATAATCCACATTTTTTCCATTCAACTCTAACATAGCCACCATAAATGCCTAAATAGTGATGATCATTTGTATGAACCTTTCTCTTAAAGCCCCTCAACATTCTATTTCTCTAATATGTAATAAACTTTCTGCAACCATCAAAAGCTGCATCTCTACCAAATTATTCAAAACCCAAGTCTTGCTGTAACTAACTCAAAAGTAGTGATGGCAAATGAGACTCTTTTTAGTGAGTCGCCTCACAGCACACTTTAAAGAGCTCTATGCGACTCACTGGGGGTCATTAGATCCTACAAATTGTCATTCTTTTGAAAGAAGCTTCATCAAGTACAGATCAATTGATGAAGCATTATGATTTATTACAAAATAATTCACAAGAAGATATAAAAAAATAAATTAACAAATTAAACCTACAAACAAGTGTGGAAATGAAGAGGCGCATTTATGATATGTTTACCCACAAAAAGTAAGCAACGGTAAATATTCCGAGAGAAATGAATCATTTAAATTTTAAATAATAAAAAATAATAACAAAGTTAAGAAAATGTGATTATGTAATAAAAAGGTAAAATAGAAGATAACTGGAAGGTAGAGTTCATACCTTGCAAAGTCTGCATCGTATAGTAGATCTGAGATCACTCTATGTATAATGCAACTGTAAAATCTACAGTGGATAAGCGATACCTTCGAGTTATGAATATTAACTTCGTTCTCACTGTCACGTTTTGAACTCAAATCTCTCAAATCGGAATCACTGGCAAAGAATACCTCCGAAATATATTCATCGAAGGAAATATCTTTTTCAATATTAACTTTTATTTTAGCTCCAAATCTAAGAAATATACACCAAAATGCTACGATTAGGTTACAGGTTAGGAAAAAACAGGAAATTACAGGTTAGGAAAAAATGACTAAAAATCTGCATGAGGGAAGCTATTAGCATGGCTCTTTGAAGATAAAATTCTTCTCCTCAACTACGGCTGCTAGGAAAGATTCGGAGATCTCTCCAATCATTGAGAGACTGTCGGTATTCATTGGATTTCTTGGTCAAAGAGAGTATAATTTCCTTGAAAGATTGTCCTTATACTTTGATGAAGTATCGTTTTTAAGAGTAGCATCGTAAATCTTTCTGAGAGGCTTCAGATGTACTAAGCAAAGGCCTTTCATATGTGCCCATACAAGCGCGATACTCTCTCGCAGTAAACGAAACACCCCTTCCTGCAAAACTTAGAAGGTTTTACGTTCCATTTATGAAAGATTTTAGCTCCCAATGAAGCCTTAAGGTACAGAAATACATGAAATCTAAAACATTGAATGAGAAACACGCTTCAAATTCAGGTAATTGTCATCAAATTTGAGAGAAACTTGGACAAAATTTCTTAAAAACTTAGCAGATTAAATATTATTATACATAACATGTGAAAATATAAAACAAACATTATTAGAAAATTAACTCTTTCATAATGAGAACACATGTATATTATAGAGCATCAAACGTAAATTACTTTAAAGATTTGTTGAAGAAATGAAGAATTACGCTGGACTTGATAGTATGTACGCCTGATGGCATTGAGGGTTAATAATTACTTTGAAAGTACGAGTAAATATAAAATTAGGAAAGAGAGAGAGAGCGGAATAAGTCTTGTAGGAATAAATAGTCATGAGTGGAAAAAGAGCCATGAGTGAAGATAGAGTTGTGTGCAAAGAGTGAACTGTGTGCAGTGAGAGAGTCGTATTCGATGAATGAGCTGTGAGCGAAGAAAGAGTCGTGTGCGAAGAATGAACTGTGAGCAGTGAGAGAGTCGTATTCGATGAATGAGCTGTGAGCGAAGAAAGAATCGTGTGCGGAGAGAGAGAGCTGTGTGTGCCGAGTGAGGGGAGGGAGTCGTTTAAGGGGAAGGAGTCGCGACTCCCATGCCTCACAGCTCTTTCTGCTGAGTCGCTCATTTGAACTGACTCGCTCACACATTGGCCATCACTACTCAAAAGGCTTGTTACAGCATTTCTGAATATCTAAATGACTATTTGTCATGACCTCTATAAATGATATTTAATATAATTATCAATAAAAAAAACATGTTAAGTAACTTATGCATTATTGGTTCAATCTTTTGTTCCCTTTTCTTTGAATATCTTATTATCTGTACTAAATAACTACACTTTGGATTTTATTAGTATAAATTGCTGATAAAAAATAGATGAAAATGAAAAGCTGAATTTATTTTAAATGTTTGCAACTACTTTTACCAGAATTTGAAGATGAAATAAATGATGAAAGTAGACAGAATTTGGCAGTTCTCCATGGGCTACAGAATTTTTCAAGACCGCAAGAGCCATTCCAGCCCACTTCAACACCCACACACCTTCAGCAGCGTTTTATGGTAATATTTTATTTTTTTTCTATTTCTATGTATGTTAATTTATGTTATTCCTCTCTTCATTATCCCCTGAATTGCTGTGGGTAAATACCTTAATTCATAATTCTCATTTTAAATATTTCGATTTTTTCTATCCAGTTGTTTGCACTTATGCTTGGCTGAAGTAAGATCTGTTAGCATTTCCATTTCATTATGCCATATGTGGTGTTATCGTAGGATCTAAGAACTTTGTAGGATTGCTCTGTTTGACCAATGCAAAAAATACTTAAACTTTTGCACTTTGTGCGGTGTTTTTACACTCTTCCTTTGCTCCACAGTTACCACAGTTGAAAATATCCTCTGTTATGGAAACAATATAAGTATGTTTGGTACTGTATCCCCAAATTTATTTACAAATAAATTCTTCATATGTGAAAACTCGTCTTGCTTTTCTTAAGGAAGAAAATTAATTTTGAAGAAAAGTATCAAATGTAGTTTTATTGTTTTAGTAATGGATTTCCTCAGACCTGGTCTGATTTTGAGAAGTTTATCCTCTGTTGTAGTTGGACTATTTGTTATAAGTGCCATTTCAACATCTTTCCTTACATCTCCTTTTGTATTAAATGGCTTAATAATGGTAATTCAAATGATTGATTTTACTTCTTGCAACTTTTGATGCATTCATGAAGATGAGATACGAAATAATCATGATTGTGTGTATTTCCAGGTTTGGAATTCAGTTGGAATTGTACGTTGTTATAATACAGAAGAAGAAAATTCCATTGATGTGGAGTTCAATGATTCATCTGTGCATCATCCTATCCATATGCCAAATTATCAAAAACATAGTATGGCTACTCTAACAGAAGAAGTTCTTGTGTTAGCATGTGAAGCAGATGAGGATAGTCCTAGGTGAGAACCATGAATTACAGAATAAGTTTGATTTTGAACTATAATTTTATGAAGATAGAGTTTAATCATAATGCAGTGGAATCTTGATAATATAGAAAACTCGATAAGTGAAACTAATTGCCAGACCTCGAAAACCTTTATAAGTGACAAAGTAGTCGCTATAAGAGAGAGAGAGTCATTATTCACATTTGTACCTCAATAAAAGAGACTGCCTTACCTTACACCTCTATGTTTGAAAGTGTCCTTTGGATAATGCAGCAAATAGTTTTTTGAGAGTTTTTTTGCTTGTCTGAAAGGGAACTGGTTTACTGGTTCATTTATATTAATGCAACAATTCTATTTTTTTCCCTACTATATTCTCTTCCTCAAGATTTCAATTTCTTATGGTTAATTTTAAGGTTTAAAAATTTACTTCAAGAATTATTTATTGATGGTTAGAAAGCGTTTTTCATTTTATAAAATTGTAGATTATATCAATTGTTTGGGCAAAATAACTCTTCTTGTGAGCAATTTTCAAAACTTATCCTTCATTCACTGCGTTAATCAATCAAGTAGTCTCCAATATAAGAGGCATGAATGGGCAGCATAAGTCGTGCCCATCAAATTTGTTTAGTACCCATTATTTATTTATAAACTGCCTGATGTTACTACGATTTTGTCAAAAAGCTTGTGTCCAATTTTTACTCTGTCTCCTACCTTTAATAAAAGACTCCATCCATGTTAATACTTTCAGATCTAACCCCATTTTGCTCACTTTCTTGGGCTTTTTCTGGAAATGTCTTGATCTACAATGTCAAGCGCTTCTGCTAAATCAATCACCACTGCATCAACCTGTTCTCTGATTTCCTGAGCATTTATTAAGTCATGCTGTACACCTAGAATTGTGACTCGCATGAATATCCCTTTCTAAAACCATGCTCATATTGGTTAATCGACCCTTCTTTCTCCGAATAATCTTTCAGGTAATCAACTATCATTTTCTCCAACATTTTACAGACTATGCTCATTAGACTAGTCGGTGGATAATTCTGTAGAAAATTTTCACTACCCCCTTTTAAGAATTGAAACTACTGTAGCCATTTTCCAATCTTCTAGTATTTCACTGTTGTTTATGCTTACCTTAAAAGTTGTTAAGTATGGCTTCACTGCATATTCTGTGGGATTTATTGTTTTTTAAATTGGAAATTCTTAGAATCTATTACGTTTAATATTTCTTTGGGCACTTCTTCTGAATTGATTTCAGATAATGTAACGTCATCAACATTCTCATTTTCATTATATATTTCATCTCCTCTCGCCCTAAGGAAACCATTTCTTACACAACTCTCACTCACAGCAGCCCAACTTTCAGCAATCCACGTCACAATATCCTTATAAGACGGTCTCTTCATCTGCCCTGTTTTAAAATCGACGGATTGGCTAGTAACTTTGTGGTACTCCATGACGAAAGAAACAACAACAGGAACAACTTTTCACAAGGAAACTAATTCCTATTTTATTTAACTTATGCAAATACCACAGGAGACAAAATGCACAACATGTTTCGATGCATAAGCATCATTATCAAGTCTTGATAATGATGCTTATGCATCGAAACATGTCATGCATTTTGTCTCCTGTGATATTTGCATAAGTTAAATAAAATAGGAATTAGTTTCCTTGTGTTAAGTTGTTCCTGTTGTTGTTTCTTTCTGCCCTGTTTTGTTGTATTCGTGGATGCCAGCCATCATCCAATTTTCCCACTTAGCACGCAAGTTACCTTTAAACGGTTTATTAACTGCAATGTCAAGAGGCTGTAGTTTTTTTGTTAACCCACCTGGTATGACGGCCATTCGAGAATATTTGCTCACAATGCATTTAATTTCTGGCGTTATATGAGCCCTACAAGAATCCAGAAGTAACACAGATTTAGGGTTGAAAAATGCCATTTTCCTTTTCCGCCACACATTATTTATCCAAAACTTCATCACCTTTTTGATTGGCAGTTACAATGACATCTTTCGATTCACAACCCTTAGGAATGGTCTGTCTTTTAAAAATCACCATTGGTGGTAACTTTGAACCACATGCTGTGACACAGAGAACTACAGTGAAGTTCGACCGTTCATGAACTGTCGTGGTTACTGACACCTCTTTCGCTCCCTTTAAATTCACGCTCCTAGAAGCAGGCATGTCGAAACTTACGGGAACTTCATCTATATTCCCGAAGTGCTGAAAGTCAACACCACACAAGTTTTCCTTAAGGTATAAACGAAATTTTGCTACTTTAGCTTCCCAGTCGGAAGGTAATTTTTGTCCAACACTAGTTGATGAGCGAACACTTAAATTGTTCCTTCTCATAAATCCAAACACCCAAGATGGGTAAGCTTTAAAATCCTCAATATTATCTTCCTGAGCGATCCTCTTAGACTCTTGCAAAACACGAACTCGATATTCTCATACCTTTCTCTCTCTCCTTCACAACCCAATCATACAGTTTTTTTTCAACGGTTGGCCACAAGCATTTTCTGAACCGCATAGCCCGTTTCCTCTTATGTAAAAATTTTAAAACTGCTTCTGCCTTTCGCCATTCCCACACACTACTCTCGCCAACATCAAACTGTTGAGCAGCTTCACGATTCCCTTTCTCCTTCGCAGCTTCTACAACTTCCAGTTTGAAATGAGCTGTATAAGATTTCCTCCGGGAAACACTTCCTGCTGCCATGGGCAATTCCATTTCTAATTTTGAAAAAGAAACGAAAATCACGAGTTACTTTAGATAGGTATGTAGGTACATACAATAACAAAATATAGATGATGCATCATTACAAAAAAAACATGACTTACCTTTCAACCAATGCGCAATGAAAGAATGATGTAAACCACTCGAGTTATCCTCCAGGACCAATAATCACGAAAACTTATTAATCTGTAATAATTAACTGGGAATTGTACAAAGGAACAGAGCAAATGTTATCCAGCAACTTGGTAAACTTTGTGTTCCGATTCATGGCATGAAGGTAACTTATATAGTCAAGGGATGACATGCTATTGGCTTGTTGTAGGAGGGGGATTGGATATGATTAACAATTGCAAAATAGATGAACGTGGGGAAGGGTTAGAGGAAGCAGGAAGAGTGGTGGTTCTCGTAAGGCATCCCATGGAGCTGCAGAACCATTGAAATAAGTAAAGTGAAAGGTGTGGCAGCAAAGGGCTTGAGCTGATTGTTAGATTTTCTCTAATCCTCCTTCGATGGTTGATTACCCTGGTCCATGGGGTGCCTCATGACAATCACCGCTCCTGCTTCTTCTTCCAATACTAATGTTTCTTATGAGATCAGTTTGGGGAAAGTGTTTCATGCCCTTTATGTGGAGGTGCCCGCTAGTGAGAGTGTCCGTTATTCGAGGTTCCACTGTATAAGGAAATAAGGTAATTTTACAACTAGGACCCACACTTTCAGAAATCACCTCTGGCAGTTATGGTTTGTATTTATTAACTCTACCATTACTATCCATTAAAAAAGTATAGATATTCGAGTTTGAAGCAGCGCAGTTAAGTAACGGCTTGTCCGATTGCGATGTATTTTACATCAAAATGTAGCTTATTCTATTTTGCGTGGAGTGTTTAAAATATTTTACCTGCCTCACTAACTGTGAGACTGAGGTTTCAATCACTGATCGTAAGGCTAATAGCCTAAAAGGGAAGTGTGCGCGCTATCGGCTAGGCGGTACCCGAGCAGAAAATTGAAAAAATAATCTTAAGCCAAAATACAATAAACGACTACTTCCACTATCAAAAGCACAGTGAAAATGCACAAACTGAAAATGCAGAGACAAAGACAGCAGTGCTACACACAAGTTTCTCGGACTTCTCGTTGCTGAGAAAAAGTTACAACAAATCGTGTTCAAATAAATTTATACAATTTAAATTTTGGAATCATATTAATGAAAGTATTGTCTAACCTTGTTATTAATAACAAGTCGATTCAGTAAATGGTTTCGGGTATAGAAGGGCGTAAACTTTGTGATTGCGCGGAGAGTGCCGAAAAACGGGCACTTTTTCCGTTCTCGGACTATAAACATATCTTATTAAGAATAATATAAAATTTTTATTATAAACACTCCNGATTATTTTTTCAATTTTCTGCTCGGGTACCGCCTAGCCGATAGCGCGCACACTTCCCTTTTAGGCTATTAGCCTTACGATCAGTGATTGAAACCGCAGTCTCACAGTTAGTGAGGCAGGTAAAATATTTTAAACACTCCACGCAAAATAGAATAAGCTACATTTTGATGTAAAATACATCGCAATCGGACAAGCCGTTACTTAACTGCGCTGCTTCAAACTCGAATATCTATACTTTTTTAATGGATAGTAGTTCACGCCAAGCGCGTTATCTATACATAAAAGAGAATGCCAAAGAAGTTAGAAGTTCGTGCAATGCGCGTTATACAATAGGTGCGCGTTATCTACCAAAAAATACGGTACTTTATGTCATATATACATGGAGTCTGTCAATAACAGAATGAATTTTTTAGTCCCCTCAATTTTGTTATTGCAAATTATAACTGTAAGTTGTTTACGATCATGAATATTTTAGAATAATTACAATACTTGATTAAGCAGTGTACAAAATGATGAATCAATTAATAAAACCATTTGTATTATGATATTTGGTTGTAAATAATTTGTCCGCAGTAAGGTTGTGTGTGTGATGCTGAATGCATGGGATGGAAGCAGGGAGTGGAATGTTGATTTACTAGATGAGGCAAAGGGAGTGGCAGCTGGCAGAGGGTGGCTTGCTGTGGCTACAAACACAAACTGTGTCAGGTTCTTCACCACAGGAGGATGTCAGCGAGAAGTCATGTCGTATGCAGGTCCATTGGTCTGTGTTGCTGGCCATGAGAATTATTTTGTCCTGGTCTTCCACAGTGGTGTTGGTATGCACAGATTGTTAATATATTGTAACCTTAAAACTTAAATTCAACTAAAAAATTTTATAAAGTGTATATTAATTTTTTAATTATTTGATATTTGGGGGGATTTAAAATATTGCTTTGATGAATTAGAAAATTTGACAACTCTGCACATACATATGCACTCTGCAAATACACAACCCTTATGTGCAAATTTTGGTAAAATATATATGTGGTACTGATGCTGAGATGCTGTACTCAGTATGCCATAGTGATCTCTGACACTTGTTTTGAAAATTAATTAGGCCTCTTTCATTTTGTCATATTGGTCACAAAGATGCCTTTTGTTAATCTGAGGATTTTTCCTATGATAACTGCTTTGACTGCATGGTTCTGCTCTTTGGGCAGTTTGAAGAATGTAAAGAAAACCTCGTCTCTAGTGTCTCAACTCAGCATGTTAGTAGATTATATGAATGCTAGGTATTATTTTCTACATTTTTTGAGGTCATCTGTTACTTCTCTCTCATACTAAGGTCGATCCAAAGATGCCTCAATAAAATCAAAGTGAGGCACAGTATGATTCGTTGCATGCAAGGATTCTTTCTTCATAGAAGGAGTCTTCAGTCATAGTTTCTCATGTTTTTTAGTTTGTGATGTCTTATTCAAAAGGATGAAAATATGAAAGTTTTCATGCAACGAGACCATGGAAACATAGGCAATCAATATGCAAAGAAAAAAAAATGAAAAACTGGAAGAAGTGCAACTTTCTTCCAGTGCAAAAAGGTAACGGTCCAATTATGCTACCCTACGAGATGCCCGAGGTCACCTTAACCACTTGAGAACTAATAGCATCCAGTATTACGCGTTGCTCTCTATCGGAGAGAAAGTCCTTTGTCCAATTTATTATCTCTACATTGATTCCTGCGACTTTTAATTTGTACAATAATTTATGACTAGTAAATGCCCCATCAAGCATGACGGAACTTAGTTTAGTATAAAAATGTATCTAATATTGTTTAATCTGGTTCTCCGAAGCCAGGAACAGTCCATTGTAAGATCATAATAACTCAATATATTTCTTACCATTATTTATTCTGCTGTTTTCAAGTTATGAAAGCCTACTTTTCGTACATTTCTTATAGAAAAATATAATTCATGAAATCAACATTATGGGATTATTCAACATCAACAATGGGCTTAGTTCTCAAAGGGATGGGTTGTTTATTTCCAAAAAAATTACGAATTTTCCGTGTATTTTATAAAAATTCTCAAAATTTTGGATCTATATCAATATTTCTTGACTAAAATGAGAATCTATGATCATTTTCCTTTCTTTTGACACTTGTTTCAATTTCATAGGACCATTTTTTCTAATTCGATTTTGTAAAAGAAACAACCTCTGCAGGTAACTAAACCTATTTTACGTACATTTCTTATGGAAAAGTATACTAACTGATTATCCTCGTGCATTTATATGGGATAACTCATGAAATCAATGTTCAACAATTGTGTTGGTCGTCAAAGTGATGGGTTGTTATTTCCTAAAAATTTTATGAAATTTCCGTGTATTTTATCAAAGTCCTCGCAATTTCAAATTTTTATGAATGATTCACGACTAAAATAAGATCCTATGATTATTTTCATTTCTTTAGACATTTGTCTCAATTTTGTAGGATCATTGTTTCTAATTTCATTTTGTAAAAGAAACAACCTCTGCATTCATGAAAACGTAATTTACGTACATCTCTTAAGGAAATGTATTTTGTGATCCTGGTTCGAACCCAGGCCTTAACAGGGATGAGAATAGTTTTCCGGGGGGTTTGAATAAACACAATGCAGTTTGTTTCAGATCTCTAACTCAAGCCATTTCTGAGATAAATAGGGGGACGGACAGACATTTGCCACTCACAACCAGCAATTTCGGTGGTGGGGACGTTGGCGACCTCTCGAGTGAAAGGTCTCACTTGAGACAAAGAAAAGATGCGAAGATCCCTAATCCGGTCACAAGAAATGGTATAATCCTCCGTTCTAATCCTCATAATAATAAGCACCATCGCTGCCATGTGAGAGACATCTCATTGAAAGCTTTTACTGACATGGTGGTTTTCCCTTTTATTGTTTTAGGTTATTACCCTTTCCAATTTTCCAGCTGAGAAACCATACTTGGGTGGGTCAGTGCATTTAGGAAACAGAAGTTTCAAATAAATATCATTTGGTATGCATTCCAAATCAGTTCTTTTCTTTCTGTTTTGGAGATCGGATGTGAGAGCTTGACGGTTGCCTCCGTATATTGTGATTTCTGTGTCTCAATTTTTATATTTGATAGGAATGGACAATTACAAAACGAATAGTAGCGATGAAGTGGATGGACAAACGAGAAGTGGCCATCATGAGCTCCATCCATGATGCCACTATGAAAGAGGTGAGAAGCAAACGTGGTAGGACAAAGATGAAGCCCAAAGCATGCCTTGACTACAATAATGCTATGGGGGACGTAGATTTGTCTGATCAATATATGATTACCTATAGCACCGCCAGAAAACAAATGAAAAAATACTACCAGAAATACTTTCATCATTTGTTGGACGTGGCAGTCTTCAATTCATTTGTGTTATATAAAAAACAAGGTGGTAGATCAACATATTTACAGTTTATATTGGAACTAATCCAAAAATTGATTGATAAATATGGAGCATCCACTGTGGCACCATTGGGCAAAGGTAGGAGGAGCTCATCAGAAAAGCCAGATAGACTGACTGGCAGACATTTTCCGGAAGTAAATCCCTCATCGGGAAACAAAAAACATGCCAGCAAAAGATGTCGTTTGCTTGGCCAATAAACACAGGAAAGACACGATATATATGTGCAGAGACTGTGAGGTTCCATTATGTGCTGCACCGTGCTTTCAGATTCATCATACAAAATTAAATTATTGATAAAAAATAGACAATCTTGTTTGTAAATAGTGTAAATATAGAACTTAGCACCAATGGGAGAATTTCTGCAACAACATGGGCAAAGACAAATTCGTATTAAATACACCTTATCTTTATCAAAAAATATAATTTGAAAAATAATTATACTTATAATTTGAATAATAAAGAATATTTTTTAACAATTTGCTAAATTAAATTTAAC
>KZ309512.1:24371-66110 GCA_000376725.2 Ladona fulva
AATTTACAATTGTTTATAGAAACAAAAATGCCGTTTCTAGGGCGTTTATGATTAAAAGTCAGGAAAAATGTATCATTTTTCTGTAGATTTGGTAGCTTTCCTCGCTGTGAGTCGATAAATTTACTCAAATTGTTGCACATCACCAAGAAATTTTAATTTTAATCGCAATCGCCGTAGGAACGGCATTTTTGTTTCTATAAACAATTGTAAATTTCTTGGTTTTGAGCAGCAATTTCAGTTCATTTTTGGTCTCACAGCGAGGAAAGCGACCAAATCTACAGAAAAATGAAACATTTTTCCTGACTTTTAATCGCAATCGCCCTAGAAACGGCATTTTTGTTTCTATAATTATTTTTTATTTCTTGGTTTTGAGCAGCAATTTGCGTACATTTTACGTCTCTCAGCGAGGAAAGTGACCTAGTATACAGAAAAATGATAAATTTTTCCTCACTTTTAATCGCAATCGCCCTAGAATCGGCATTTTTGTTTCTATAAACAATTGTAAATTTCTTGGTTTTGAGCAAGAATATGAGTAAATGTATGGTTTCACAGCGAGGATAGAGACCAAATCTATAGAAAAATGAAACATTTTTCCTAACTTTTAATCGAAATCGCCCTAGAAACAGCATTTTTTTTGTATAAACAATTGTAAATTTCTTGGTTTTGAGCAGCAATTTGAGTAAATGTATGGTCACACAGCGAGGAAAGCGACCAAATCTACAGAAAATTAAACATTTTCCTGTCTTTTAAACACAATCGCCCTGGAAACGGCATTTTTGTTTGTATCAACAATTGTAAATTTCTTGGTTTTAGCGGCAATTTGAGTATATTTTTGGTCCTGCAGCGAGGAAAGAGACCAAATCTATAGAAAAATGAAACATCTTTCCTGACTTTTAATCGCTAACGTCCTAGAATCGGCATTTTTGTTTCTATAAACAATTGTAAATTTCTTGGTTTTGAGCAGCAATTTGAGTAAATTTTTGGTCTCACAGCGAGGAAAGCGACTTAATCTATAGAAAAATGAAACATTTTTCCTTACTTTTAATCGCAATCGCCCAAGAAACTGCATTTTTGCAAAACATTCAAGAAATCATTTCGTGTATTTTTATGTAAGATAGAACGTTCAAATTCACGTCATCGATAGAGCGGAAACACCTCTATAATATACCTAGAGGATTTTAGCCTGAGGGTCCTTAGTTCGATGCTAGGGCAGTTTTCTATCTGAAATTCATGAATTCATTTAGGGTATTTTCCGCTATGATAGAAAGTTGCAATTCAGGTTGTAATTAGAATTGATGATTGTCTATCGTCCGCCGTAAATCTTTTTGCCTTAAAAGCCAAGGTTCGATCCTAGGACCATTCGATTGGCCTAATTTTCTAAAATTCGTAACGGTATTTCCCGGGCAGGTAGAAGGTTGAAATTCGCTACATCTATAGAAGATATGGATTTCTAACGTAAGCCGTATGGATATTTGACCTATTTGTCATAGGTTTGATGCTAGGACAAATCGTATGGACGTATTTTAATAATTCGTTTAGGGTATAACTCATTTGGTGGATGGTAGTCCGTTTATAGAATGTGGAGTGTTGCATGAGGTGTACAATGCCTTAGTTAATCTATCTTACATTAAGCTTGCAGTATGCAAGCTACTTTTACTCGTCTCTTTATATAGACGCTTCTTCGGATATATATATACATATAGGATACTAAAGATGAGGAAGAAGCAAGTGCCTCACAGAGCCGCCGATTTTTTTGCCGTAAAGTCCCGGGTTTGGACACTATGGAATGAATCGGACATCTATCCTAGGCACCATGTGTTCGATTCTAGGAGGCCCCAAAGATGGCACTTTTCCCATTTAAATGCATTTAGCGCATTTTCAAAAACTCGTCTAGCGTATTTAGCATGAAGATAGAACGTTGAAATTTATGGAATCGTTAGAAAATGATTTTATCTTCCGTTTCTCGCAAGAGCTTTATACCTAATGTCCCCAGGTTTGATGCTAGGTAAATTCTTAGTGCAAAAGTTTCAAGAAATCATTAAGGGTATTTCTAGATAAGATAGAACGTTCAAATTCACTTCATCGATAGAGATCAGACACCTCTATAGTATATTTATAGGTTTTTACCCTGAGGGTCCTTAGTTCAATGCTAGGGCAATTCGTATGTCTGAAGTTCATGATTTCATTTGGGGTATTTTACGTTAAGATAGAAACTTGCAGTTCACGGTGTTGTTAGAATAGATGATTGTCTATCGTATGCTGTAATTCTTTTTGCCATAAATGCCCAGGTTCGATCCCAGGACCATTCGAACGACCAAATTTTCAAAAATTCGTCACGGGATTTCCCGGTCAGTTAGAAGGTTGAAATTCGCTACATCTATAGAAGACAGGGATTTCTATCGTATGCTGTAAGAATATTTGTCCTCATAGACCCAGATTCGATGCTAGGACATTTCGTATGCACGTATTATGAATAATTCGTTTAGGTTATTGTAGTTGGTGCATGGAACTCGGTATATGGACGGCGGAGTGTTGCAGGTGGTGTGTAATGCCTTAGTTAATCTACCTTACAATAAGCTTGCAGTATGCAAGCTACTTTACTCGTATATATATCCGGAGAAGCGTCTATATAAAGAGATACATTTAGGATACTAAAGATGACGCAGAAGGAATTGCCTCACAGAGTCGCAGATTTTTTTCCGTAAATTCCCGGGTTTGGACACTATGGAAAAAGCAGACATCCATCCTAGGCATCAACTCTAGGATGGCCGTGTTGGGCCCATATATTATTCAACTGATATTGTTATTCAATGATATAAATGTATAAGAAATGTTTTTAAGATTAATAAAGGAATTGCCGTAAGGTGTGGCCTGGGTCTTCGTTCCCGGTCGCCTAAATCCTGCTGACCGTCCTGTCTTAGATGCCTGGTCAACAACTCAGTCAACCGAGTATATAAGGCGGGGCATACGCAAGGCGCGACAGTCTGGTTAGAGCGATCGGGGCGAGGACCCAGATCATCGCCCCAATTAAATGGTCAAGACGCGGATCGGTACTCATACTACTCCTTCTAGTCATTCAACGACGTACCACCACAAGTTCCCCTAGCAGAAACCGGGGACAATCTCCATGGCGCAACGCTACGGCTGCAAGCGCCGGAACCTCTGGGGCGGGAGGACCTTCGATACAAGAAAGGTCTCCCAGTTTATTCGGAGAGGAGGAAGAAACATCTGGCTGGGCGAGATTACTGTTGGAACAATTCCAAATAGTCTCCCAAGGAATAGAGGTTTTAGAACACTCACAGTCTTCCACGCCTGCCACTACAACCTTCGCAGCATTGCGACGAACAGCAACGCCCCAAGAATTACCTTCAGACAACGAAATACTCCAGCTGGCCAGCATGCTGAAACAACGCTGCGACGCTGGCAGAATATGGATCTTGTATGCGAGACGCAAACGAGATCTTACATCTCATAGATGTTACGTCATATTGGGAAGAGCTCCCACTTGCAGTGAAACAGCTGACGTATCACAGTCTTAGGATCCCAACATGGATGGGCAGTGGCAGCAGACACAGCATCCAAGGACCTGTTAAACCGGAATTATTAACAAAGCCACCAGTGGTAGTAGTCCCAGCACAGCAGACTCGGCAGTACAATACTAGAACCAGGACACCCCCGGGAAACACCTGGGGATCACAGGAGCAGTGGACCGCTCCTCAGCCCACCAGAGGACGGGAACCCCGAGGACGCAGCTACCGACGAGGTTCCCGCGCTCGAACATGAAGCTGTGCAAGGCCTTACTTATGGGACAAACATGGAAGACGCCGTGGATCTACTGGATTTCCTTAACTGGCAGGGGAGTCCACGGATATTCTATCCAGTGGACTTCCCCCCCCTGATTTTAGGAAAAATTAGAGATTTTTCCAGGAATTTGGTCTCAATTTCCCTGTAAAAGTTTTTTTCTTCCTATAAACAACTTTTTCTGAGTTTTGAGAGGGAAATTCAGGTATAACTTAACCTCCTTTTGTAGAATTCGAGCATTTCAACAGAAAAATTAGAGATTTTTCCCTGAAATTGAGCTCGACTTCCCTGGAAACGGATTCTCTAAATTTTTCTGTTGAAATCCTCGAAAACTCAATTGTGTCTAGGAGAAATTTGCCGTTTCTAGGGAAATTGTATCAAATTCCCTGAGGCGCAGATGTTCAGGTCACGGATATTCTATCGAGTACCCTTTTTGAGAAATTCGGTCTCAAAAAATTTTTAATTGTTGAGAATAATTTCTTTCTGGCGCTTCCGTAGATTACGCTGTATCATTTTGCCTTTTCTACCAGTTTTCATTTGATGCCGATGGTGGGGAAGAATTGAGTGACTGCAACCTTAAAATTTTGAGCTTTACTATGGGAATTTTCTTACGGACTTCTCACAGGTGAATTCCTACACCTCATACGATAAGAGGCAGATTTCACGAGAGAGTTATACTATAAATGGCAACTTATTTTTAATTATTTCTATAGCTGTCACTGAAAAGGTGCACCGAAGTGTATCCGATTCTGCAAATCAGGACGTCGAGTAAAACCCCAGATATTCCGCATACACAAAATATTCAGGTACCATTTCCAGCGTCCCACTGATTCTGCGGAATTAGAAGTCGTTACCCTTTGGCATGCACTTGCAGTAACAGTGGCACCGAATTAAGAGCGTTTCATCGCGAGACTTTTATTCACAGCCACGCCCCTATTTCCTACTTATGGTAATACAAACACATACGTGTGTTAATTTTTATCATGTAAATGGTTACTGTGTGTGTCGCAGAATGATCAATTTGAAGATGCTCCTTCAATTACTCTCTCTCATTAATTAATCAGCCACTGTTTAATTAAACCACTTTATATTTACACTAGTAAATGCTCCCGTCAAGCATGACGGGACTTAATTTAGTTTTAAAATACATTATCGTATATATCTGGTCCTCCTGTAACGAAAACCTATTTTACTTACATTTCTTATAGAAAAGTATCAAAACTTATTATCCCCCTGCATTTATATAGGATATCTCATGAAATCAAGGTACAACAATTGCCTTGGTCGTCAAAGAGATGGGTTGTTTATTGCCCAAAAATCTTACGAATGTTCCTTATGGTACATTTACAATTAAGATCATTAATATACAAAAGTTACTTATTTTTGGATGATAGAAAACTTTTTAATAACATCGGGAATGCGACGGTGCAATAACTTTTTCCTAAAATTAAAACTCTAGGACAAAATAGATTTTAAACTTTTACGCCGATCAGCAACAATATAATGCATATTCGGAAATTTGAAAAACTTTAGCAGACTGACATCGCTCTCTCTGAATGAAACTGCGTTGCCGTCAGTTGTACTGTTTCTTAACAATTAATTTTATACATCGCGAAAAAGCCTAGATTCGTAATAGTGCCGTTTCGGGTGCCTTGGTTTAAATATTTCTTCACGGTTAAATTATGTTCTTCGTTGCCATCTATAAAAAAATTCCATGAAACGAATATAGAATTATCTTCACTTTGGTATAAAAATTGTTAATATGCGTTGTAAACTAAGCTCGCAATAAATTAACAAAGTCCAGCGGCAAATAAATAAAACCCCAATAGTAGTATTCTCCTCGTCCTTTTGAATGATAATTGAGAAAAAATGATCAATCAAAGGACTTTGCAATCCAGAACCTCAAAAGGAAGCTAAAAACATTAGGTTCTTAACGATACAGTCTGGAAAAAATATAATAAAAGAAGTTCCTCTGAACTTTATGGTCTTGCTATGAGGTCACTCCAAGACAAACTTTTTACTTTCATTAGATTCCATTGCGTATTGTTTTCAACAATAACTCTGACAGATGAGTACTGCTAAGATATTGTTAGACATGCAGAGATATCGACGGAGCTTCATCTTCACAAGATCCTACTGAAAACTTTGCTCTGTCTTCTCCCCACCCCTCCAAACATTCCAGTCATAGTATCGTCACAAATCCTTAGCCCAAAAGGCTTTCTGACACGAGAAACCAAGTGTTGTGTTCCTATTGGCCAGCAGTCTACGAGAAGTAAGGGTGGTGCTGCAAAACTGACTCATGTCATCTTCAAAAATTCTGATGCATAACAATAAATTACTTACCGTGTGCAGATGATTAATAGTACCTTAAAAATATTGTACACTTAACTATGTTTAAAATCTATAGTGTAAAATATAAAATTAAGCATTTAACTCTTACTTGAAGTCTTATCCAAAAACAGAAGTAGTAGATCCGTCACATGTGGCCTTTTTCAGTTCATTTATCTAATAGTCACTCCCTGAAATAAATAGGTACTTCTATATAAAAAAATTGTTTTCCAATCTTGTTAATAATACCAAGTGAAATAAAAGTGAAAAGTTCTTTTTTTGAATTTACTAAGCAAATGAATTCTTTTTCACATAATATTTTGATTTCAGCTATTTGAATGCAGGCATCATGCAAGAGGGGTATGAGGTTTCATGCATGGCCTTTCTTAAGAGACAAATTTGTCCTAATTCCCCACCCTTGTACATTATGGTCTTTTATCGATGTCAAATAACATTTTCTCTGGTAATCATACACTCTTTAGCAATTCTAATATCAAATGAATACTTGAAATGAATAACTATGAATTTAAAAGCAAATAAGCTATATTATAAGCCAATAAAAGAATGGAGAATGGTCAAAATCTAATAATAAGATAATAATGATTTTACAACAAGATTTTCATTCTTTATTATACAAGATTCTATGAACATCATATATACAAAAAGTCTTCAAGTTCAAATGCATACACTGAAGAAGCAAAAATTGTCAATAATTAACAATCTATAAGTTTACATACATATCGTACAATGAGCATTACTTATAACAGGAAAATATTACACAAAAGTCACCATTTATGAATCCTGTTTGAGGAGTTTTGAAAAAATTATTTGAGGAATAATATATGAGAATATTTATAGTGAGTGCCAAAATATCTCCTCTAGAATATGACATTTTATTACAAATAACTCTTTTACATACGTATAGTTCTTCGACCCATAACTCCATTTTTGGTGTGCTGATTCTATTTAAAATTGATAGCAGTCTGTAAAGTAAAGACATAAATTAATTCAGAGGAAACATCATTATGCCTTTATATCACAAAATAAATTAAGAGAACATAGCAAAGAAAAAGATGTAAATTAATTTGTGCAGTTAATCCAATGTAAGCTGAGAGAACTGTTTGTGTGGCAAAGCTAACAGCGCATGTGACAATATTTAATATGATGTAAGAAATAGGAGCTTTTACTTTCTTATATACTTCAACTTAAAACAAAAAAAACATTTAATATAAAAGACAATCATTAATATAAAAGACAAATAAATGTATGCAAAAGATTTCTTTATCGTGATTCTGCAATAGACACAATTGATCTATTCTTCATTAATTTAAAGGGGAAGGCCATTTTCCCAGTGTATAAGGAGGAACTTCAAGTAAGAAGTGATAGTGAAGTGTTACTATGGTTCCTTTGAAAATGATAACATTATGAACTGCTAATTGTACAGTAGGTACTAAAGATAACTAAGATAATTACAAAAAGATATTATATTTCTCCAACCTGGCTAGTTAATACATTATGGCAAATGTTTATAACATGGTAGGAGAAAACCCACACCTAAGGATGGTCCTTATTTTCGAAAGTCTGAAATTCTTTCAGAACGCCCCCTAAATTTGTTCCATATTGTCAGAAAATATATTCTATAAAATATCTCTGCAATTGGATAATGGAAAGACATGCCGCATCACACTTAAAGTTTATAAATTTTCAGATTCGGCCGGGATAGTGAGCGCATGACGTGCGAAGCGTACCCTTGTTGCCTCCGTTCGAATCTATAAAGTTCACCACCGCAGCATATTTTGTGTAGCAATACAATACTTGTTCTAAAATCGGTACCAATTTCCAGTTTTGGTAGATGATGAAACTAGTTATGTATTACAAACTTCCAAAATTTAAATACCTGTATAACTACGTAAAGCAGGAATAATATACTTTTTTCAGTAAAATTATGAAAAGAAGCTTTTAAAGTATAGAAGATCCATTAACTCATTGAAGGCATTTAGATAAAAACAAATATATTAAATTTCTTTATCCTTTTATTACATTGTACATTGCATTAATAAGGATTGCTCAAATAATGAATTTGAATTCATTTGCAGTAAAGACACCTATTATACATTTTAAATTGAAAAGATTTTCTTTGTTGAAACCATGTTTCTTCATAGGTACTCAAAAAAATATAGTGACTGTTCAATGTAATAATAATCTATATTCTTAGGTATGCATGTATGGTACATACCTACGTTATTCTTAGTCTCAAACCTATCTTCTAAACATTGATAACAACAGTGTTGCTTTGTTGCAGCCTGGATATTTACATCAGTAGTCACGCATGAATTATTAGTAAATATTTTTTTACTTTCATTTTCATCAGTTTTTCTTTAAATTTCTCCAAGACTACACCCCTCTTTTAGCAGAATCGTGGACAACTTTCAATTGATCCAATACTTCCAGTCTTTGTTTGTAGGTGGAGCCTCTTTCCACATGAGTGGATTCATGGAGAGAAATGACATGGAAGTATTGAATCTTAAAAAAAATCTAATTTATAAATAAAGCCTTAAAGTCACTTGTTTTGAATTACTTTATATCTTGTGGGTGTGTAGAAGTTCTTTGGGTTGAGTTATCTGAAATATCAATGAAGCTTGATTCTATTTTTGTACCTATGGTTACCTTGTCTGGGAAAAATATTAAGAATGCAGTTTCTAGTGCAAGGTGCCACAAATGATCATGTAATTGTTCACTGTCACACAGTTAATTGTTCTATCAGTATTGCTGTATTTATGCAGATTTTTAAAGAACAGCGAATCTCCCAGGACCTTCGCAGGTATTAGGCGCAGCTATCCAAGCCTCTGCAGCAAAAAAGAATCATTTTCAGGAAGTATAATACTTTGACATCCACCTAGCATGGTGCTATGCACTGGGAACAAGAAGTGATACATCTCATGGAGTCCCTCTTGAAAAAACAAGGTTAGCTTTAAAGGCTATCAATAGTGCCTTCTCTGGGGTGATTTCCCACTAAATGCTCCATTTCAAAATATAGAATTTCACCCACTGTGCTCCTTGAGCACTCTAGTCTTTCATTTCAGGTTTACAATTCTCCATGTTAATTTGAGGCGAGCGTGCGTGCAGGAATGCGTCCTGAAGCATTTTGAAGAGAGAAGCATTTGGGCTCGAGGATTTTCCAAATTTGTCATCAAAGGCTCCTTAAGATGATTATACATGATAATCATTCTTATAAGTAGTGCATTGATGGCACATTGGTGTGAGGGATGCATTCTCACTAATTCCTCATGATCCTTCAATTTCTTTGCTGCTACTCTCAAAAGTTGTCAACATAAACGCCTTAGCTATCATTTCAATTTACGAAAATAAGAACAAACTTTAGAGCTATTTGTGTATTTCTGGAAGAGATATGTGGTAGTGGCAAACTTGATAGATTGGAACGGAGGTGCTGAAGGCACTCCACAGCACAGCACACACTCACTATCCAAGTTGAATCTCAGAAACTACTTGGTAGATTTTGTCAATACTTTATGAAAACCTCTGTAAATATCTATTTATTTATTGGTAAAAGTATCAAAAGAATTAAAAAATAGAAAGGCTCCCTAATCACCTTTGAAAACCGAAAAAAGGCCAAAAAAGTTGAAATTTATAAACCTTGAGTGTGATGCGGCACATCTTTCTGCTATGCAGTTACAATAATATTTTACACAATTCATTTTCTGACCATATGGAACAAATTTAAGGAGCGTCCCGATCTGTAGTAACCTTTAAAGTTTTATTACAATAAAAGAATTCTAAATAATTCCAACTATAAAATCATAAATGTTATTATTAATGATTCATGTCTGCTTGTAGATTCCAGCTACGGTAGCATTTTTTATAATTAGGAATACTTCAAAGTTTACAGTACTCATTCATGATTCTCATACTTTTTACCCCCTGATTTCATAATTGATACTACTTGGTCATAAGTTGATACTACTTATTCTGATACATTTTTATGTGCCTCATGAGCTTTCATGAGCTCTTTAATAAAGATAATAATTAAAACAAATTTTAGGCCTTTTTTCAAGGACCAATGGAGAGTACATCAGTCTTCTAGTATTCTAGTGCTCTTCACAACCAAAAGGCAAAGGTCAAGCATCAAGACTCCAAGAACTGAACACAGCGGGGAAGAAAATAGGACTCAGGATAAACTTATCGAAAACTATGGTGATGTATAATTCTTTCGCAGCACAAGTACCAATTCAACTAAAAAAGATACCCCTTAATGTTTGTTCAGAATACACTTCCCTGGAATAACTGGTTACGACAGGAGAGAAAAACAGGATTAATGAAGTGGATTGAAGAACAAAACTAAAATGGAGTGCTTTTGGAAGGAACGACCATATTCTGGAGTCAAAAATGCCAATGGTCTTCAATGGTCTTGAAATAAGAATGTACTTCCGGCTTCCCGCCCAGTGAAAAATATAAAGAATGGAAAAATAACTGATCACAGTAATTATTATTATTAATATATTATATATTACGAAAAGGGAAGAGTAAAAAAACTAAAAAAATACCTAACTGAGAGGAATCTAACACCAGCTCTTCTGCCCCTAATCCAATGGGGCTACCACTACACCAGTAAATGTTGCGATTAGGGTATGAAAGTAACAGATATTCAGCAGCATTAATTTCTCTCTTGTCAATTTTCTCTCAAACCCGGGCCTATGGGTAAGAAACCTGTCACACTTTTTACATTCACTCTATTTTTAACTTAAATTGGTCCCATCACGATTCTGAACATATTCTGCCAGCTGCTCCTTGCTCCCAGTATCACTTCTTATTACCATATCTACTACTTTTTTTTAATTTTATTTAATGCACAGAAACAGCTTAACAGATTAATTATAAGTATAGAAAACATTTGAATCTTAAATGATAAATGCTAATTGGAATTTTTATAAGGATATATATTTTCTGGGCAATAGACAAAACTTTTATTTTGTGTTTTTGAGTTATATGTTATAGTTCATATGTTCAATTTGTCGCAAAATAAGAATGTATAATTCCAATATGGACTAGCAAATCTTAAGATATTTAATGTAAATGCGATGTGCAACCAAAGGGCGTACTTCTTTCTCAGACATCCTATTCCAAACAATGGAAAGGTTTTTGAGATCTTCCCCTTCCCTCTTGCTACATTCTGCCAACTCCACCCTTGAGTGACTGCTGGCTCCATTCAAAATCACATGCTCTCAAGAAAATGTTAATCTATTTTGATTCATCCACATGTGTAGTGCTAAAGGTGGAGAGAGTGGTAGCCACAAGAACGGGTTCTTCTCTTTGGTTGTCGGGACAGTTGGGGAAATGAAGTAATTCCATATAAGTTACAAGAAAATTTAATTTACCTAATTTTTAGGCTACAGACATATGAGCAAGTAAGGACAAGGAGTGGTACGAAAGTGCAACAGTCAGCTGGAAAAGAGCGAGGACAAGGAGCACAGTCAAGTGCGAGTGGATTGCAACATGGTCTGGGCTCTATTGCTGAATCACTCCCAGAACTGTACTGCACTTTTTGAGTTCTCTCCTAGTTCTGCCCTGAACTGCCCCCTGTTGAGTTCTAGGCCTAAACTGCACAAATTGCCTCTACTGCCTTAAAACAGCCCCAAGTTATAGAATGGGCTTGTATATACATGCTTAGTTTTTGGAGCTAGCTTTATCGGGATGGGAGAAGGGACCACTATGTTATGCAAGGGGTGAAGTATTAAGAGGTTACCAAGTTTTGGTCCAGATCTTGGGAAAGAATAGAGAGCCATTATGACGCAATCAGAGATAAATAACTGGGCTAGAAAACAGAGCCATTCTCATAGAAAGGGAAGGAACTCAATTCCAAAAAAGGGGTTGATTTGGGGGTGGTGACCACGCCAAAGTTCAAATCTACTCATATTGGAGGACAGAGCAATTTAGATAGAAAGGGAAGAAACTCGATTCCAAAAAAGGGGGTTGATTTGGGGGTGGTGACCAGGCCAAAGTTCAAATCTACACATATTGGAGGACAGAGCAATTTAGATAGAAAGGGAAGAAACTCGATTCCAAAAAAGGGGGTTGATTTGGGGGTGGTGACTAGGCCAAAATCAATGGACATGAAAGGGATCAGATGCTGTCTACTGCCGCTTGCTGCTCAAAGTAAAGTGGAAGTAGGTAATGGGTGGCACTATGTACTCTGAAGGCATAATGTACTCACATCCCAATTATTACAATATTGTTTTCTTTTTCTGAATGTGTGGCAATAACAAATAATTCAATTCAGGGCAAAGAACCATATTATTTTTCACTCTACTCATGCTATAAAACTATCAGAAATCAATTTTTTTATCAGGATGGTACAGTTAGGATGTTAGGAACATTTATTTCCATATGAGAAACACATATGGTAGTACAAGGATTTGAAAAATGAGCATGCAATGGATTCACAAGTATTTTAAAATTGAAAGAAAGAGGGTCATGTCTGAGAAAATATTGAGTTGAATAATGCATAATTGCAAACAGTTGGTAGCTGAAAGAGTCTTTAATAAGTATTTCTTTTTGTTTACATGATGCAGCACAAATTTTTCATCAATAAATAAAACTTAAAAAAGTAACCAAAAATCATAAATTCTGTGATGACTTGGGAGAAAATAAATGGGTATACACTAATAATACTTACTATTCAAAATTAACATGTAAGGTTTAACATACATTTCTGATCACTTGATATTATGTAATCTCACTTCAATAATAAACTATGAAGAAGGCAATAGCTTCATACCTTTTTAAGGCTTTCCCTTCCTCCAAATTCTCTAATAGCTGTGAGAAGTTCATCTCTGGGATTCTCTGAAAACTTTGGAATAGTAGACATCTTCTTCTTCAGAGCCACCCCACACACAACAGCTGGAGGAGGTGGAGGCTGAGGAGGTTGACACTGGATGTTGGTTACATTTGTTGCTGAAATCGAGTTCACTCTGAAACCCTTCACTACAGGTGCTAACATATGCCTCTTTTCAATGCCTCCATAGCCATTGATCCTAGGCCCACACTCCATCCCAGCAGTGGAGCCCATTCTCCTTAAACTGGTTGTCTGATTAGGCAGTCGAACTGAGGTTACATCTGGAGGTGGGGGAGGAACTGCTGAGGACGGGATTTGCTGCCTTCTTCTCCGTTCATTGCCCTCCTCAGACACTCCATTCCTGTTTGCATCAACAAGACTTGCTAATGCACCAGTCAGTTCTTCCCGTAAGTCATTAAGGAAACTTCCACTTAATGGTCTATCAGTCCTTGACAAGGTGGACGTCTTCTTGAGCTCCACTGACCGGACAATAGGTAACCTTGAGATTGGTTCCTGTTTGGTTGCACTAACAATGTTCACAACAACATGGTTTGAAGGTTTTGGTGGAGGGCAGGGAGGAGTTTGTTCATACTGGGATGACTGGTCACTCTTACATATGCTGTGTGCAATGTACACTGATGTATCCTTGACCCGTGGTGCCTGGCCCATTCCTATACGGTAGTCACTGTCACATTTCAGGCTGACCTCACTCTTTGGCCTTTCGCTCCAAGTCCCAAAATTGATGGAAGGTGGACCTGCATAAGAGTATCGCTTTGGTGCTTCTTGCAGTGCTGCTTCCATACTTGAGGTCTCATGGTTTGAACTTGGAGCATAACTAGACCTAGGAAGGAACGATGTGTGATTATCATTACTGAGTACTAAAGAAGATTAAAGTCATAGTAAATTCGTAAACTCTCTGGACAAAAAAGATGAAGTTTACATTTATAATGCAGTATGAAATATCATTTATTACCAATAATAAAATTCACAACTTATTATATTCTGTCCAACATTATGAAGAAACAAAGTCAATTTTATGGCCCAGTGCATTTCTTATGAGAGATTGGCACGTGCTGTTGGAACAATTGCAAAGAAAAAAAAGTTGGCAAAAATTAATTTTAAATACTTTTATCATACAGCAAAAGTAATTTTGCACAGCATGGTGTAATTTAATCAAGGTTAAATAATATCGTCATCGAAAGAAAAATAAGAAAGTGATACTTTCGAGGAAATCTGGAATTAGTTGTGGTCTTCTTTGAACCAATATATTTAGGTTTACCTTTCAAAAAATACGGTCTTTCTTGGTATCAGAATCTTCCTCATTTTATTCACTTCCCACCAGTCCTATTACTTTTCTTTTTAAAAATTTTGGAGACAAATGTTATGAGGGAATCTAAGGGAATGCAGAAAGTTTTCAGTAAAATGCATCGAGAAATGTAGTCGCCAGCTTATACATCCTTAGGAAAAAAACTTGAAGTGAGAAAGTTTTTGAGGAATCACTGAATTTATTTTCTGTTAAAATCAAAATCCTCTAACTTCATTGATAACATTAAAAAACGAATGTATATTTCAGAGGTAAAGCCAAGGTGCATGCCAAGCACAACGCAAGCTGAGGCCATAAGGCTATAGGATGTACCTTCTTTAGAATTAGGAAAGAGACCTAAGGACCACTTGTCACACTTCAGAAAGTGCGGAAAACAGGAAACATCTACTAAACAAATAGAATAATAAAATTAATGGTGTACCACTTTACAAGTTCTGAATTAAATATTCTTTTATTATATTTTAGAATAATCAAGTTCAACGATTTTACAAGGAGGGCTATACATCTTCAGGTTCATTCTTTCTGTTTTAAAAATACCCCTCCCACTATAAACATAGTAGTGAATGAGGAAGAGTCACTGCCTAATTTCAAACGATTGTTGTTCTGGAAACGGCTAAAGGAAATCGGCTTTCGATTTGAAAAAAGGGGGAATAAGGCCCTACTGAAGGAAAGAAGTGACATCATATCTATGCGTCATCTCTGAGAAAAATAAGAAAATAATGTGAGGAATGTCAGTATACAATTTATTTGGATAAGACTTGGGTAAACATGGGACATACTACATTAAAATTGTGGCAAGATTGTTATATTAAGTCTTCCAAGCAAGCAATGTTAGAAGGACTCTCAATCGACTTAAAGAGACCAACTGGGAGGGGACCCCGATTCGTAATTCTAAGTGCTGGAAGCGATCAAGGATTTGTGGAGAATGCGAGATTAGTTTACCCTGCAAAGAAACATACAGGTGACTAGCTTAACGAGATGGAGATTTGAGGAATGGTTTAAATCCCAACTTTCACCCAACGTCAAGGAAGACTGTTTTTATTATGGATAATGCAAGTTACCACAGTGGGAAGCCAGAAAAAATACCCATTTCTTCTAGTAAGAAAGAGGAAATCAAAATTTGGTTAACATCAAAAGGGATAGAATATCCTGAAAAAAGTTTGAAGATCAAGCTGATAAAAATTAATGACTCTGTTTGGAGCAAATACACAACCTACGAGGTGGACGAGAAGGCCAATGAATAAAATATAATTGTATGCAGACTTCCCTCATATCACTGCGAACTCAACCCAATTGAGTTGGTGTGGAGTCAGTTAAAGAGGCACATAGCAGCTCATAGTATTTCTTTCCACGTGAAAGAAATGCAAACATTAATTGAAAATGCATTTGAAGTTATTACAACGGATAACTGGGCCAGCTATTGCCAGCATGTTCAGAAGGTGGAGGATAATATGTGGAAAGCTGATGAACTGCAGGATGATGTAGAGCCCCTCCTCATTAAAGTAACCAGTAGCAGCAGTTCAGGGACCCAAAGTAGCCAGTCAGTTGGCGAGGAAACATTAATACATACATACATACATACATACATGGGACTTTATTTGGTGAAATTGAGACTATAAAGTCCCATCTTCCATTTAACCAGGTAGAAAAGAAATACAAAGAAGAATTACAGAAATATGCAACCTTAATAGATAAAAATAAAGACATTGAAAATAGCATAATTTGAATACAAATTTTGAAATACAAATATTAAAATACAATATTAAATACAAATTTTAAACATGCAAATAATAAACATACAATTATTAAAAGCATTGGTATGAGTATTACTAATTTTAAAAATACAAATGTGAAATCCAGGTAATAAAAATAAAAAGAAATATTAAAATGCACATAGTATGGAATATAATGGTGAAACATACAATGTTGAAGGGGGGAAAATAAATTAAGTATATAATTATAATAAATTTGGGAAAAAAAATCAATACATATAGAAAATGTGCTGAATGTGCTGAAAACAAGGACGTTTAAAAAAAATAAATAAAAAAAAATATTAGTGACTGTTATTGTCTGTGCAATTCTGGGAGGAGTTTAGAAAGGTGCTTCTTGAAAGAGGGTGGGGAAGGTGTATTTCTGAGTATAGGAGGGAGTGCGTTCCAGTGTCTGCAGGTGGTGACATGAAAAGATTTATTGTATTTGTCAGAGCTGTGCGTAGGAATTTGCATTAAGTTATTTCCTCTTGTTCGGCGGTGGTGGATTGTGTTCATACTATTGAATAAGGTGGAAAGATTTTGAGGTTCATTGTGAAAGTTGATTGAGAAGAAGAGTTGGAGAAGATGAAGCTTTCTACGGTTATATAATTTAAGAAAGGATAGTTGTCTATAGTGCGGTGAAATGTGGTCGAATTTCCTTAACTCAAAAATAAAGCGAACGCATGAATTTTGTGTTTTTTGTAATTTAGTGGCTAGTTCATCAGAAAGATCTTGATAAACTGCATCGGCATAGTCAAAAAACGGAAATAAAAGTGAAGTAACAAGGTATTTTTTAAGGGATTGCGGAAGAATGTTCTTGAGCTGCATGAGAGAATTAAGGGATCGGTTGACTTTGTTACATATATTAGTGACATGATCACCCCAGGTAAGAGACTCATTGATCATTAAGCCAAGATTAGTTACAGATTTATGAAAGAGAAAATGTTCGTCACCAATTTCGACAGGAGGCAGACGATTGTGGTTGACTGCGGAGAGAAGTTTTGGGGACCCTACTATGATGGATTGACTTTTGGTTGGATTAATTAAGAGTTGGTTATTGAGACTCCAACTATTTATGGCATCAAGATCGGAGTTCATGAGATTTATTGCGTTCTTAAATGAAGCTGTTGGAGAATGAATGTAAAGTTGCAGATCATAGAGCATAGAGATAGTATTTACAATGGGAAAGGACAGAAGAGATATCATTGATATAAATTGAAAATAATAAGGGTCCAAGTGTAAATCCTTGTGGGACACCAATACTTACTGGAAGCCATTCGGAGGAGGAATTATTAAAAATTACTTTCTGGAGATGATCCTGAAGGTACGACGAGAACCACTGAATAGATAGAGGGGAAAAATGCAGAAGTCTAAGTTTACCTAATAATATTTCGTGGTTAACGGAATTGAAAGCCTTGGAGAAATCAAGAAGTGTCGTAACCGTTACTTGCCTGTGCTCCATAGATAGACGAATATCGTTGGTGATCTTAATGAGTGCTGTGGTCGTATTGTGTAAGCTACGGAAGCCTGATTGAAGAGGATCCAAGAGATGGTATGTATTAAGATAGAAGGTAACTTGTTTGTGAATTAATTTTTCAAATACCTTGGCTAATGTCGATAGGATACTTATTGGTCTACACTGAGTTATAGTGTTAGAGTGAGATTTTTTAGGAAGAGGGCGCACGAGTGCTAGTTTCCACAATGATGGGAATATTGCAAGTTTCAAAGACCAATTAAAGATATTTGTAATGATTGGTATTACGAATGGGATTAATTTTAGGATAAAAGATATGGGAATGCCGTCGGCTCCTAGAGATTGAGATTTTATTTTTCGAAGAGAGCATAGGACTTGCATTTGGGATACTAGCGAGAATTCAAAATTGGGGTGCGAAAAATTAGCAGAAGATGTAGCACGGTCATTAATATGTTTAATATATGAATTTTTGAGATTATCACTTACGTGTGAGATTGGCTGGATGAACTCTTTATTGAGATCATCTAGCGAAATGTCAGTAGGGAGAGATGGTTCATTACATTTGCCAATGCCAATATGCTTGAGGTTATTCCATACCCTAATAATCCATTACTGGCTATTTGATAAATGTACTATATCTTCACATTTCTTACAAGCTGTTTGGGTCTATTTCTCAATAGTTTAAAGCGATTAAAATGCTCAATATTTTTGGACAATTTGAAAATTCTAAAAGCAGCATCACGTTTCGTCATAGATATCCTAATTTCGGAGTTAATCCAGGGAGATTTAGGCTTAGACACACGGATCACTTTGATTGGACAATGCTTGTCAAGTAGGTGATGTATGAATTTGTTTAATGTGTCAACTTTCTCATTGATATCACTAAGATATTCAATTGATTCCCAGGGAATGGTAGCAGCGTCGATGAAAAGTTGTTCTTCATTGATATTTTTTAAATTACGGTTGTTAGTGAATTTTGGATGGATTTTGGGGCATTTTAGGGAGTAAGCAACATATATTAAATCATGGCCGGAGATCCCCGACGCAGATAGTTGACCATAAGTAAGAACTTTATCCATTTTGGTAGTGAGTAAAGCATCGATCCTTGTAGAAGAAGTGGCTGTGTGGTGAGTAGAAATTGAGTAGTCCACGCTCAGTAATTCCAGATCCACTTGGCGAGGGCGGCTATCGAGAGATTTGGCCTCTTCTAAACGAGAATCGAAGAGTTCCATCCTTTTCAGGAGTTCACGTAAAGTATTAGACAACTTTTGATTTTCCTGTTGAAGAGACGATTTTTCATCTTGGAGCGCTGAGGCTGCTGAGCGAGTAGTGGCCATGATGAGGAAGCGCAGGTAACAACTTCGTGGAGGTGAGGGGAGGATACAGGAGCACTAATGACACACGACCGACACCTTTGCTGGTTGGGACAAGACTGATTAATAGAGTCCATCCATCGAATCAACATTATTTGAGGAAGTTCGTGAACTATCTGATTCTGAGGATGACTAACTTTATAGAGGCACAAGGTAGAAAAGAGATTTATAATCCATACTAATCTGCATATATAGTAAATATTTGAAGTAATTGAGGGATGATAATCACATATCGTAACGTTACTGTAAGGTTGAAATCTTTAATTACTTTATTTTACTACTCATTGTAAGGTCCCCTTTCAATCTTACATTATGTTAGTGTATGAAATGGTTTTTTAATAGCTAGTGGATGTTTTATATATGTATTCTACAAAATAGTTTGAAATTCACTATATAAGAAAACACGATTTTATCATTGAAAAGTAGGTTGTGTATAAAGTATGAGAAATCCTATAACATGAAAGTATGATGAATCCTAAATGTTATGTCAAGTTCATTGGCACTGTATATATAAACAGCAATATATACAGAGAGAAAATAACCCTCATTAGCTACATTTCTTAGATTTCCTCAGAATCATAGTGCTAAAATTAATACATGAAAAACTGATAAATTGAAATTTTCCTATATACAGTATATTTATGGGCATACAATAAAAAAATTCTTCTTGGTGATCAAATTAATTAGAACATTACAAGCAATCGGGGAAATAGGCGAATTGCTTTATAACCTTAGCTCCTATAGCCTTAGCTCAAGTTGTGCTTGGTGTGCATGCTGAAGTCTGCATTACCTCCTTAAACTAACAGCCTTAATTTAAAAAATTCTAAGAATATCCAGAGGAAAGATTATAAAAATCTATGAATATTATGAATAGTTATGATATTATTAAACACTTAAGCCACTTGGTTGTGAAGATTTAAAAACCTCATTTTGTATCAGGTATGTACGGTATGTAAAAAATCTCATCTGGGCATGAGGGGTTAAGAAATACTTATACATGCTTTTAAATTTTTCCCTAGAAACTATTTATCGTAACAGTAAATTCTTGAATCACCTACTCATTTTGCTTAAATTGCCTACTCATAAAAAGACTAACATCTTCCAACCATTACTTTCAAATGGGCCTAAATTCCCTTCTTCTTAAGTGAAAATTTATAACTTAAGTTTTAAAAATAGGTTGGTCCCCAGCTACCACAGATCTGCATGACCCAAAATTTATGTAAGCATAATGTAAAATACAGGGAAACAACTGTTAGAGGTTTAAAAACACTCCGTAAGCCATCTTTCAACAAGCGGAACTCGTGCTCAGAGACAAATGGGAAGCTCCGGATTACCGATTTCTGGGAAGCCCAATGATCATTTCGGAAGCAACGCTTCCATCCTCGGGGGGTCTCCACAAAGGAAGTGAATAGCCGAGGTGAGTGGTCGGTCTTTTATCTTTTCTGAAGGTGTGGGGGATTGGGTGTGGGTGGAGGAGGTGTGGGTGGGGTTTTTCTGTTGTGACGTCTGTAGAGAGGGTGAGGGCTCCTTCATTTTGGATGGCAGTCAAGCCTTTATCCTGTGTGAAGGTGTGGGGTGGAAGAAATGGGTGAGGTTTTTTTCGTTATGACGACTGGAAGGAGGGTGAGGCTATTTTCTTCCTTGCTGGTCGAGAAGCGTGTAAAGAGGAGAATTCGGTATTGGGTCTAAATCATTATTCATTAGTCGGTTTCTGTTTTGGTGAATGGGGATACTTTCATAAGCATCTAGTTTGGAGTTTTTAGAGTAGAGCAGATTAATTCTGTGGCCATGTTGTTGTATGTGTTGCACCACGCTTGATTTGTTAATCTGGTTGTTTCTGAAGTGAGCTAAGTGTCCTTTGGATTGTGAAGGAGGTTAGATAGTTTGTTGTTGTTGACAAATACTGGGGTTAGGTTGAATTTTGAGAAAATATGCTTCAAATTGTCACTTGTCCCTGGTGCATAGGGTAATTTTATGAAGTTATTTTTTTGTTTTGAGTTGAGATTAGAGTTGTGTGTTGTTTCACTTTGAGTTTATGTCTGTGTTTCTTAAGAATGTTTTAACCATGGATTGGACGTATCCATTTCGTTGTGCGACATTTTTGATGTGGGATAATTCTTTCCTGAATTCCTTATGTGATAGTGGTATTTTTAGAAGTCTGTTTATCATGGAGTGGAAGGGGGCTAATTTGTGTGTTATGTGGTGGTTTGAATCTTTGGGGATGTACATGTCTGTGTGTGTAGGTTTACGGTATACGCTAAAAATTACTTTGCTTAGTGTTCTAGTGACTTTAAAATCTAAAAATGGTAATGTGCCATTTGTTTCTTCATTGCAAGTGAATTTTATGGTGTCAAACTGGCTGTTAAGTTAGTTTAAGAAATCTTCAGTAGTACTCTTTGATGTGTCGAATATGGCAAATATGTCATCTTTCCCTTTTTTATTTCTAAGTTTTTGCGAATCTGTTGAAGAGATAACTGTCTGATAGTGTTCTTCGAACTCTGTGGAAGAAATTTAATTGATGATTCTATGTCTGCAATATTTTCTTGTATAGGAAATTCTTATATAGCTATGCAATAGGCCCATAGAAGACAAAAGATCTTAGGTTAAAAAAAAAGATAAATGGAGAAAGAAAAAAAAAAAAAGAGTACAATGTCCGATTTAAACCAGCTTCCACCAGGTATGTTGAGCCATCAAAAATACTTCCGTGAGAACCCCTTACCAACTACACAACTGGAACTGCTGAAGTGATGGGTGCTCACAAGTAGTTATCAGGAGGTTTTTAGGGTGAATTTTTAAAGAGTTTTATCTCCTAAACAATTGGAGAGAAACCCCTAAGAAAAAACATGGCATCATTTAATTTAGATTCTCTATCAATCTAAACCCTTTCTCTGGACTACAACCTTGTCATGGTGGAAGGGCTTGCATGTTCCTATGACCTAGAGAGCGTAACTGGCAGGAACTACAATCCTGGTAGGGTCACCCATGCCAGAATGGTCAATAGGTAGGGGCCAGACGAAAGGTAGTCCATGCAGCATCTGTACCCCAGTGAGGCGGCTGCAAAGGCATCTGTACCCCAGTGGGGCAGCCATTACGGATGATGGTGGTGTCACGTTAAAAGAAAGGTTGAGGAAGGTAAGAGGAGACCACCTCGACCACGACAAATTTATCCCTAGCAATTATGATGTGCCAAGTGGAACAGTACTTTAATGATGTGCCAAGTGGAACAGTACTTTAATGATGTGCCAAGTGGAACAGTACTTTAATGATGTGCCATACTTTAATGATGTGCCAATATAAGAATATTTCAAGAGGCTTAAATGGGACTCAGCCCTCTACAGGGAGTGTTGTGCCCGGCAGTGATAGGAGTAAGGCTATCTTGGTCGACATTCCATGAAACCCTTACCCAGGAAACAACAAGAAAAGAAGAGAGAAGATGGTCAAGGAAACAAGGATGGGAACCTGGAATGTTAGGATAATGCTTGGGAAAGGAAAGTTGGAAAATGTAAAGGTAGAAATGAAGAGGTCCAACATTAACATACTAGGGCTATGTCAAGTGAGATGGAAGGATGAGGGTGATTTCTGGAGTGGTGATGTCAGAGTAATTTTCAGTGGGGGAAATTCTAGCCAGAGGGGAGTTGCGGTAGTGATAGACAAGAAAGCGGGAAAAGCCGTGATAGCTACAGAGCAAATAAGCGACCGGGTTATGTCAGTAGAACTAAAGGCTGAGCCAGTAAACACTGTGATAGTTCAGGTGTACTTGTTCAATAGCGAACATAGTGATGATGAAGTAGAACTTGTTTATGAACAAATAGAAGAAGTAATGGGAAGGGTTAGAAGCATAAAAACCTAATTGTAATGGGGGACTGGAATGCAGTAGTTGTGCAAGGCAAAGAGGGAGAAGAAGTGGGAAGGTTTGGACTGAGAAATAGAAATGAAAGGGGACAGAAATTAGTAGACTGTTGTAAGAGGAATAACTTCTGTATTACAAACACATTTTTTCAGCACCATAATAGGAGGTACACGTGGAAAAAGCCAGGAGACACAGATAGGTACCAAATTAATTACATTTTGGTAAGAAAAAAGTTTAGAAATAGTGTTAAAAAATCAAAAAGTTACTTTGGTGCTGATGTTGACTCAGATTATAACCTGGTCATGATGAAAACCGAGATCAAGTTAAAAAAAGATCTTTCAGGCAAAAATTACACCCAAATGGAGCCTTGAAGCCCTTAAGAATGGGAGAGCTACATAGTTCCAAGAGTCGGTCAGTAAGGCCTTAGAGGATAAAGGAAGGGAACTTACTATAGACGGAGAATGGGAAGAGATTAAAAACAGTATCAGGGATAGTGCCCAAGTAACTATTAGGAGGGTCAAGCAAAACAAAATTAGGAATCCATGGGTGACGGTAGAAATGATATAGAAAATGGAGGAAAGAAGGAAATGGAAAAGGGTTAACACAGAGCATGGACATAGAATGTATAGGGCTCTCAATAACAAACTGAGAAGGGAAATAAATGGGGCAAGGGATCAGTGGTGGAAGGGTCAATGTAACAAAATAGAAAAGATGGACAAAAAGGATCGAACTGATAAATGAAACAGTTAATGGGAAATAAAACACAAAACAGAATAACCACAATAAAAGATAATAATGCTAATGTTCTATGAGATCAAGCCAGCATAAGGGAAAGGTGAAAAGAATATGTTGAGGAACTATATGGGAAGGACATGAAGCCAACAAACATAAGGTTAGAAAGTGAACAAGAAGTGGAGGATGATGATGTTGGACCTGGGATATTATTTACTGAAATGGATATGGTCTTACATAATATAAAAGGAAATAAAGCAACAGGCATTAACAAGATACCAGTTGAGTTCCTTAAATCCTGGTGGAAAGGGGTACATGAGAATTCTATAATTTATGTAGAAAAATTTGATGATGATGGGGAGTGGCCAGAGGATTTCACTAGGACCATCCAGATTCCTTTACAGAAAAAGAATAATGCTTCTGAATGTTGGGATTATCGTACAATCAGTTTAATATCTCACACAGCAAAGATTATTCTAAGGGTATTGAATTGAATAATTAAGGGGCAAATTGGAGAAGACCGGTTCAGCTTTCAGAAAGGGAAAGGAATGAGGGTACTAGTAGAACAAAGCCTGGAATTTAAACAGGATGTATGTGCATGTTTTGCCAATTTTCAAAAGGCTTTTGATAGATTTCAATGGTCAAAACTAATGGGAATCTTAAAGAAAATTGGGTTGGACTGTAAAGACAGGCGTTCAGTGCAAAATTTGTACTTAAACAGCGCAAGTTAGAATAGCTGAGGGGGAGCTGGAATGGGCAGAGTTAGGGAGAGGGGTAAGACAAGGATGCCCATTATCACCATCGCTTTTTAATATATATGCAGAGGAAATGGTGAATGAAGCTTGGGAAGAAATATGCAAGGGAGTGAAAGTTGGTGGGGAAGTAGTGAAGTCAGTAAGATATACAGACAATAAAGCTATTGTGTGTGATTCCGAAAGGGATTTACAAATACTAGTAAATGCAGTAAACGATAAGGGAAGGGAGTATGGAATGAAAATAAACGTAAGTAAAACTAAAGAATTGAGATTCACTAAGGGAAAGAAGGCTAAGTTAACGGTAAGGGTGGATGGAGAGAAACTAGAACAGGTAGACAGATTCTCGTGCTTGGGAAGTGTTCTATCTTGGGATGGGAGGTGTGGAGATGAGGTTCGAAAAAGAGTAGCATTGGCCAAGGAAGCTTTTATGAAGTGAAGGGAATTAATGACAAAGGGTCTCGATAAAGGAATCAGGAAAAGATTGGTATAATCCTTGATAAGGAGTGTTTTGCTGTATCGGTGTGAAACATGGACCTTACGAAAGTAGTGAAAATCCTTTTAAAAAATTTCTAAACATAGTGCTGTGCTCACTGTCACCCAACTTACTGGATGTATCAGAGATCTGACTATCGAAATGAAATGACATTTCCAGAACGACACCCTCTGTGGATATTTTCTTCTTCTTAGATTGAGGAATCAAGCTTCCTCTATCCATAGTATCTCAATTTATATAAACGGTGCTTATTTGAATGATGATAATTGCAAATAAAGTAACCGAGTAAAACTACATTTACTCTATGTGTAAAACACACTCGAACGCAGCCAAAACTCAGGAGTAGACCAAAGAAAAATATAAGAGAGAGTATGCATTACCAAATTTGGGTTTCCCCTGAGGTGAGAAATCCCTTGGATTTTCCCAATCTATAACAATAGAGAAAGGTGAGCCTTTGGGCGTCTACTTGAGAGGCAGGGCCATGAAATTGAGAAAGGACAAGAACGGAGAAGAAAGAGCAGGTGAAACATAGAAAAACGTTTTTTCTCACAGTTCTCTTAGGAGAACATACAACTACGTTTCCCACAGCTAAAGGGTTAAGTGCCAAGAGAAGAAATGGGTGGGTCAAATATTGAGAGGAGGGGGATTGCTGAAGGGCGTGATTGAGGGTAGAATGCAGGGGAAGAGACAGAGGAGAAGGCAGAGGCAAAAGATGTTAGATGAAATAAAGGGGGAGTAAGTTACCAGGTAACAAAAGAAAAGGCTATGAATAGGGAATATTAGGGCACATGGATCTACCGAAAGGTAGAACACTTAAGAAGAATCAATCTTAACTAGTCTTGTTTCAAAGTTGTGAGACACACATAGTTTCACTCCTTGTAAGTTAAAAAATGAGCTAAGACATTCTATATCTATTGTGTGATATCTAAGCTAACTCTCTGAGCAACTTTTTCTAATATTGTAATGTAATGTACTACACAGGACTTTCCAAATGACCCTGTGCATTTATTAGGCTGGATAAGACTGGCTTCTGGATTATCATCATTCATTCATAGGAAACTGATCTACAGAAAACGGTAATTTCTTTTATGGTCAGATTTATATAATATAAAGAGTTACATTTTGTGTGGATGAAAATGAAAAATATCTGATGTTTCCTTATAAAGTTTTTGCCTGGAAAAAGGGAAAATTATGAACTTACTCAGTGGTTGTAGAAAGGCTGTTTAATATGTCACCCTCATCTCTGTTGGTTTCTATCATTTCACTGCTATCTGTTCTTCCCTGATCACTTTCCTTTCTCTTAGCAGGGCTTTTCTGTACAGCAGCTTTATCTGCCAGATCGCTGCTCAGTGACTTCTTCAACTGAGGTAGAACTCCTCTTAATACCTGTTCAAAATATAATGGAAACTATGCTTGAGCTAAAAAGAACATTTTCAAAAACAACATATGCAGAAACATTCTAGTACTTATTCTTCAATTTTGTACTAGTAAAAATCTGAAAAAAATGGTATGATATCTTACAGTAACAATAAATCTGAGGACATGAATTAACACAAAAGTAAAATTGAGAAAATAGGGTCTAAATTTTAAGTACTGATGATTAGTATAAATGGAGGGATCATTGGTAACATTTTCCTCTTTGAAAACCAAAGTGCCATCAACTTTGAAAGTAGTTAAACTGTGAGAGAATGATTAACTAGGGAAGCAAATTACAATGCAGTATATAGTGCTAAGTGTTCTTGTAATATGAATTTCACAAGAAATTGAATCCAGAATTAAAATGACTTTCAATAAAACAAAGTTACTCATTCTAAAGAATAGACACCAATTAATTGTTTAGGTCTAGTTTGTTTTCCCATGAAGAAAACAAACTAAAACTGTAATATAAGTTATAAATTCTATGATCTCTTCACGGTTGTCTGGTTCTCTGCCACGTTGGTAGTTTCTGCTGGACGACATTTTGACCTCATTCAAGTGGTCATCTTCACCTTCGACCTGAAGATGACTACTGGAATGCAGTCAAAATGTCGTCCAGCAGAAACTACCAACATGGCAGAGAACTTGACAACCATAAAGAGATCATCCGAACACCACGGAAATCTACGTACTTATATCAAGTCTATATTTCCCTCTATGAAGCAATCTGTGCCATTTTAAACATTCAAGGGCAGAAAAAGAAAATTAGATAGCAGAAATATGAACAAGCAGATAAGGTACAAATGGAAAAGGAACTGAATAGGAAAGATAATTTGAATAAATTATAAAATAAGTTGTAGAGGTATGAGTAATCTGCAAGTTTCTACTACCCAATGAAAATTAACAGACAGATCAGCACATAAGAAATTACACTTGTTTAAAGATTAATGAAGAAAATACGTAAAGAGCATTTAGTTTAGGAGAGAAGATATTGAGAGTTCAGCAGAAGAATACAAATATGTTTTTCTATTTCTCTTTTTAGATTTGTTACTAATAAAATTGAAGCCCTCCCACTTTGCAAAACTAATGTGAACAGCAATATCTTAAATTATGTAAATCTGTTTTTTCTTCACAGCACTGTAATACATCTGTCATCATCATATTTTTGTATTCATGTAAAGGCAAATCATTTTATACAAATGCTTCTCAGGTGGGTTGTAATTCAAAATTTTCAATGAAGAATACCCATTATACTTCCATACTATGGATAGACTTGAGATTGCCTTTTATAACTAACTAGCTGAATAACCTGCTGATTCGCATCCAATTCAGGATGACCAGGACCATACATATTGAAATATTTTCCTATAAAAATTGAAATGTAAAACAAAATTATTTATATCTTCTAATATTCAAGTATACCACCCGCTACTAATATCAGTATTTCCTTATGCATGTGCCTTAAAGTAGAATATATTCTTTGCTTTTCCCTTTGGAGCAGGTATAAATTAATATTTTTTCCATTCATGCATATGCAACATGTAATTGTCCATGTAAATAGCATGGAGTCTCAAAATTACTACTGTCTACATTCATCGACTGTCCTAGTGATTTGTAAATTAATATTAAAAAAAAGCTAGTTGAAATGGAAACTGATCATTTTAATTTGAATTATAGATCAGTAGGAATGAGACAAAGTCAGAGAATGAACTGATTTTCTCCTTTTGAATACACTGCCAACATTTAATTTGAGTGCAACACCTTTACACACAGTCTAGTACATTTATACTGTTATTATGGGGGTAAAAAATTTTAAGCAATGTGATTATTGCTCCAAATATAATGTAAAATTAGAAGTCGTATAACTTATGGTTCTCCAATTTCATGATCTAAAATGTGAGCTGGTAGATCAGATGGTTACATGAAATTTAGAAAATCCAGTTGGTAAAGTAATCTGAGCTGGATCTATTGCAATTTCTCTAAATTTATACTGTTTGCTGAAACCACGAAGCATATTTACAAACTGTATACTACATATTTCCTCATTTTTAATGGCTCAAATTGTTTTCTCAAAAAGCCACTTGAGTTTACCGCAATTACTTGTCATATTTGGAAGGACCTTTTTCAGATCGTCAACTGTTGTGACCATAGTCTGGCATAGTTCATCAGACAGCATTGACTTTGAAATAATTGGCAATGTATCCTTTAAGTCACCTGCCACTCATCAAAGGTCGATTTTATCTATAGTCTTGAAGTGTCCTATCTAATACCTCTATGATCCATTGTGCAGTCATCCCAATAGATAGTTTAATGCAGAAGCAACTCCTTGCTTTAGTTCAGAATTTCATCCTATACTTTGGGCAGGATTCAGATTGGTTCATTTTGTAAAATATATTCTATTTATTTCATTTATTGCAGCTTGTTTCACTAAACAGTTCAGTGACAATGTTATTGTTGCTGAAATCTGTTTGTTTGGCAAACCACATTGCCTCCTTTATAATTCACCAAAAGTTAGATCTTCTAAGAGAGACAATGAAATCAGTGTTGTCATTTGGTTTGATAGCTCGTCACCTTTGATGAAGCTGATGGAAAATATCCTCACTCATAGTCATTTTATATGGAAGTGGATTCAATGTAGCAGATGTTGTCAAGAGAATTGCAAACAGATTCTTATTCCACTTGGTGATCTTATAGTTTATTTAGTGCTTCATCAAAATTTAGTTACAATAATCATCACAATCCAGCAGGCCACGCTATACATATGCTGCGCAGAAGGTTTTAGATATAAATCCATTGACTGTCTTCAAATCTGTAAATGAGATAGGACCCTGAACTTCATTCAATAACATATGTGAGTATAGGCACTCTGAATTCGAGAGATGTGTGGCACAGACACAACCCAAACCTGAACATGATATCACTCCAGGATGTTCCACCACCTTTCAACTTTCAAATCTTCTCGTTGATGCATTCCACATTACATACTGTGGCGCATCATAATACAAAATCAAATTTTCAAAATAATGAGTTTGAGGTAGTTTGAAAATTTGTCAATCGCCTTGTATCTCTATGGGGGTAATGTTATATCAAGAATCTACCAAATTTATATGATATCCAGTATTTCATTCTGCCTAATTAGGAATGATGCAAAGCATCTTATGTCTTAAGATTAAAGATAATACATGCATGAAAAATAATCGCAAGTATTTTTCTGCTCTACATAACTTCCAAAATTTTGGGAGCATCTAAAATTCAGACAAATCTGACATTGAGAATATAATGTAGTTTTAATGAATATTTGTAACTTATTACTTCCATAAATATTATATGAATACCACGAAAAGGTTCTATCAGATCCGCAGTCCTGATTAATGCAATTAAAGTTGTACAACAGTTTTGAACATCATTGATTTGTTATAAAAAGCAGCACCAAAACTGATTAATATCCAAAAAATAATTTAACATACTTATGGCTACTTTAATTAAGCACAGGTACAGGCAGATAACTAAAATAAATACAGAATTACCTCTTCTACTGTAATATCTTTGAGTTCTTTGCATTCTGCAAATAATAAAATGCTTTACCTTTTCAACCAGGTATTGGATGTTAAAGATTCGCTGCTGCTTGACAATTCTCAACTCAAAGAATGCAAACCGTCAATCAAGGAAAATGCTAACATTCAATCTTTATCCATTCATTTGCATCAGCCACTAAATATATGAAGATGCAGATAGATATGACTTACCACTAAACTCAGGAAATAATATTAAAAACATTCCCAACTTATCAGGTTAAGTAGTTCAAACAATCACTTTAACTGAGAAAAGCAATTTCCAGTAACACACTAATACCAAATTACTTTTATTTCATGGAAATACCTTAAATATTTGTGTTGCTATAAAAAATGATTGGTTGCCACAGATGTATAAACAAAATTTGGTTTATTAACTATATTTAGCAGTTGATCAGGAAATGTAATGACTTTAATGTTTGAAAACATACCATGCTCATTCCAGGAAATCAGTCTTGATGTATACATGATTTAAATTTAGATACACTCAATGAAAAGCACATTTAGTCAAGTCAGAACTTTGAAATTACATTGACAAAATTGACCTGATCAAGAAAATTGCCTAAATTGCCATACATTTGCTCATGTAATTTGCCACTCATAATTGTTCATAACTGCAAATGCTAAAATCTCAGAAAATTTCTATTATTTTCACATAGTTTATCATTAATTCTTAGCATTAAATTATAAAGGGTTAAATTCTGTGCGTATTTCTTTAAGAAAATGCATGAGATCAGATTCAATCATTGTCATAGCCGTTAAAGGGACCGGATGTTTACATGAAAGAAAATACAAGAAAATTTTACAAAGATTTGATGTATTTGATCAAATTTGTCACAATTCCAAATCAAAAGCTAAATTTCATGACTAAAATAATAATCTTTATTAAATGCTCCTCCTCCTGATGTATATATTGATTTCTTATGACGGTTCTTTCTAATTTAATTTTGCAACAGAAATAAACCCTGTTAAGCGATAAAAATGAACTTTACATGTATCTCTTATGGAAACAGTTTTAAATATCTGGAGTTGAACTGGAGACAGTTAGGTAATTAAAAAGTAGCCTATGTTTTGTGCAGGGAAGATACTTCACTATGTTTAAAGTTTGAAAGGGTGCAACATCTGGTACTTGGGAGGCACTATATACATAATAACATATGTGTTTTTATAGTTTTTGCATTCAAAATATGACTTGTCTGGGGGCTTTTGTGTAGATTTTCTCAAACAATCGATAATCTTTCATGAGATCATCAATTTACCTCATTTACTGCCTATTATACCTAACCTATATATCCCTAACCAGTAGAAAACATGTTACTTATCTGATTGCCACACACTGGTTGATAAAAAGCTAATTAAAACTACTTACTTGAAGTGACTTGAGAGAAACACTTCCATCCAGAGCACTTTTGTTCTGCAGCATTTGCTCATGCCAATGTAGGAATTGCTGCTGTAATTTGGCAACCTTTTGGTCTTCATCATCCACCCCTTTCCATCCATTCACCACACTAGCTACAATGAGAAACATATGCATTACACAGAAAATATCCTCCCCTCATCATCAGGTAAGGTTAGCAATTAATTATCAAGTTTATTGAAAAGCTAATAGATTTTTAGACAACTACTGCTATCACATAGAATGAATTAAAAATATTACAATCTCTTAGTTTTAGAGTGTGCAATTTCATTTCCTGACTCAGGAAAAATTTTCAATTTTGAGGATCGAGGAAAGGTGTTTTAACTTTGCACAGTAAAGCTATGTGGCTGAATCCCCAATAATAACAAGTGTGAAAAATAGTAACATGACTGGGACTCAAACCCAGGTCCCCCCTAGAATTCCTGCCCAGAAAGTGTGTGGACCTGGGTTAGAGTCCCGAGCCAGGTTTATTTTTCACATTTTTTATTCCTTGGGATTCAGCTGCACAGCTTTACCATGCAAAGTTAAAACACCTTTCCTAGATCCTTGTGATTTCCTTTAGGGGATTTTCCTCATAAGACCTGCTTTGTTAGTTGGCTGCCTCAGTGAGGACCTCTGGCAGCAGTTCATGCCACTAAATGTGGACGCTTATTGCCTCCCTCACAACAGCACTCCCTCACAATAGCACTCCCTCACAATAGCACTCCCTCACAATAGCACTCCCAAACAGTGTGGAAGAGACATGGCATAGTACCTCAGTGGTTAGAATACCTTCCTGGAAAGTGGGAAAACTGGGGTTGAGTCCCAGTCATGTTCCTATTTTTTACACTTGTTATTCCTTTTCAATTTTATTATATTTCTATTTTTAAATTAATTTAATGCTTTGATATCATTTTCAGTTATTATACTGTTAATTGGTGTAAAGACCAGAAATACATAGATGATTGTTTTATGTAAGCTTACGGGGATGTGAATAGACTCCATATTGGAAGACTTAGCTTCATGAAAAGGCATACTAATGAGAATGATTATGTTGACTAAGTAATCCTGTGATTTCCTGCTGAAAAAGTAATAAGTTTGACATGATAGATTTGCCACATTTAATCCATGTTGTTCATTGATTAGGATAAGTTCAATAGCACAGGGTGTTCACGATCTAGCCACTAAGAAATTAAGAAACTAATTCTGCAAATACGTATAATTTTGTGCAAATATTAGACATGTGGTGATAATTAGCTCTATAAGGAACCAGAAATGGTGACCAACAGTTCACAGATTCACTCTCATGGTTTAGGTATCAGTATATTAGGTACCCCAGTGGCTCTGCACACAGGCAAGCCACTGGGGGCACCAAGATTTGTGGTCAAATAATGCTAGGTTAGTGTAAGTGAATTATTTCATCAGAAAATTTGTTTTTTTCCCTTTTCATTTTACATGTCTTTTTCAAAAGTAAAAATATTATATAAAACTTTTGTTAAACTGTCACCTATCTGGAAGGGGTGCCCTATACCCACCATGGCAAGGGCACCATTACATCTCAGGCTGGTCCTGATGAGTAGCTAGCCATAAGTTGATTTGAGTGGCACCACTGTGTGCCACATTTATATGTGAAGACTACTGAGTATTGTCGTTGTTAGCTCACTTATGAAGTTCTTAGATAGCAACCATTTCCCCAGTAAGAACCAAAACGGATTTAGAAAGAACCGATCATGCGAAACCCAACTAGCTCTATTCGTCCACGATATCTTAAAGTCTGCCGAAAGTAAAAAACAAGTGGACGCTATTTTCCTTGACTTCGACAGGGTTCCGCACTACAAATTAATTTACAAACTAAAATTAGCAGGTATCAACAAGGAAATAATTGAATGGATAAAGAATTTTCTACACGAGAGAGAACAGCAAGTGGTACTTGATGGCGTTAGTTCGAATAAAGTCAGAGTCACTTCAGGCGTACCCCAAGGCAGCGTAATCGGACCTTTACTCTTCCTCATTTATATCAATGACCTAAGCGACAAGATCGATAGCAATGTGAGGATATTTGCGGATGATTCGGTAATATATAGAGAAATATCAAGTGACGAAGATAGTGCTTCACTCTCAAACGACTTAGCTCATATACAAATGTGGTGCGAAAAATGGCAGCTAGATCTTAATGTAGATAAATGCTCTGTAGTAAATTTCTTCGAAAGGAAACAATTGAGTCAGAACCGCCCGTACAAAATTAGTGGAACGAATTTAAATGTAGTCGACTCAGTAGAATATCTTGGAATCACCCTAACCAATAACTTAAACTGGAGCACACACATTCGAAAAATATGCGGTAAAGCAACTAAAAAGCTCGGTTTTATAAAGCGTATTGTAGGTAGATGCGATGAAAAGGTTAGAGAGCGATGCTATTTTACGTTAGTTAGGCCCCATCTGGAATATGCGGCGAGTATATGGGACCCAGCGGATGAACCAAACTCTCGCGAACTCGAGAAAGTGCAGCGTAAGGCGATACGTTTTGTTAAAAAGTGCTACGATAGAGAAGCAAGCGTAACGCAAATGCTCACAGACGCAGGTTGGGAATCCTTGAAAGAAAGGAGATTAGAAGTTAGGCTGCGATTGTTAGATAAATTCAGAGGAAATACATTTTCGGATGATGTAATTGATATTATGCGACCCCCCTGCTACTTTGCCCAATCCGACAGTGAGCGTAAAATAAGAGAAATAGACGCGAGGACAAGTCGTTTTAGAGAGACTTTTTTTCCGCGAACGATACACGATAATAATAAATTAAAAAAGTAATTCTACTCTTGGTGTTTACACCCCCTGCCACACGCTGGAAGGCGGCTTGCAGGGTACTTATGTAGATGTAGATGTATGTGTACACCCAGTTACAAATAAATTTTATCACCTCAGATTCAACCCGTATAACAGGCAGTGAGATTTATGCCAGCAAGCCTTTAGAAGTGAGCGAAAGGAATAACATAGAGGAGTTAGACCATGTCCTAACTCCACTTGTAGGGATTGAATGGATTTTTTTTGTTTTTAGAATCCAATGTTTGGTAGTATTAACAGAGCAAAACAGTATAATAACAAAATGAATGTCAGAGTGCATGAGTTCGGTGGTTTAATTGGTTGTTACGATTTACTATTATATATAGCTTTCCTCCTCACAAAGAGGGGAATGTTCTTCATTTGATCCAGTTATATCTCAAGGATTGAGGCAAGTGGCCCTCCCATGAAGGATTTCAGTTTTGGTGATGACTAGAACAGCATTTGAGGGAAATATTCATGTTTATCCACAGCAAGAGAGCCTGCCTTTGAGCCAGCTTATGTTCAAGACTATAAGGGAAGAAAGAAATTTTCTGTGCACTTTGAGTCACTGTCAGACTAAAAATGCATAGACCTCAAATTTTACACATTCCCTTACAAAGATCCACAGTTACAATGGAACATGTTATACATCAATCAAAAGAGTAATTATTTGCCTTAACAATAATACATAGGAGTCCATACCAATTCCCTACATTATCAGAGTCTGTGTGAATCCAATCAACACATGGTAAAGTAATGCAAATTCATGACTTAGCCATGTGCATACTATTGAACAACAATGACTGTGTCTCACAGGAATAACAATTTTTAAGTAAATGTGTGGTGTGAAGTCCTGAAGCATTCTCCGCACTTTTGAGGTATGATTTTGATTCATTTGATAAGCATCAGAATTTAAACTAGATTGTACTTAAAAAATTTTATTTTCCATGCAGTTAGAATTTTTATTATACCATCTAAAAAAAATTAGAAAAAATGAGCTAGGATCAATTCAATTTTTCTGAATGTATTATTAGTAATCCAGAAGCAAGATAGCCATAAAACACTACAATACAAATACACATGATTTTAGCATAATTTAAGCCATAATTCTTCTACTTCACCAGATTCTTCTAAATTTTGTGCTAGAAAAAATATAAACAAGCCATCTTGTTACTTATGCCTTAGGTGTTAATCATCCTCATTGCCACTGTCACTGCTACTGGAATTGTCCAAGTTTATTATTATGGGTTCAATAAAATCTTCTACAACATGGTCATTTACCCAGTAACTATCTTCTATTTTAATGACATGCTGGACTGCTTTTTTCGTCTGATTCCGAGATGTTTCCTAAAGCTGTCACACAAAGCTGTAGTGCAATTGGTGGAGTTGGTTAGGGGTCTTGCCTAGTCATTTTTTAAGTGCTCCATTACTACTGCTATCCATCAACTTCTCCACTAGATAATCAGTGCATTGGATAATAAAGAATTTGTCTTAGGCACCTTTTTTGACCTTAGTGAAGCTTTTGATACCATATATCATGAAATCCTACATATGAAACTTAATAATTTAGGTATTAATGGCGTTACACTGAAATGGATCAAGTCCTTTTTAACTGGTTGAAAGCAAACTGTCAAAATACCTTATCTGACAGCAAATGACAGATATTATGTGTACTCCAAGCATCTCTCCATAACTTCTGGAGTTCTCCAAGTATCTGTTTTAGGGCCTCTTTTATTTATCATATTAATGAATGATCTACCAAACGCCCTATGTAATACAAATGTCATACTGTATACAGATGATACTTCCACTATTAACCGCTCTAAAAATATCGATGACATATATTTTAATGCAAGCCATTCAACAGAGTCAATGACCAAATGGTGCTATGACAATAGCCTCCATTTAAATGATAAAAAAACTATGTTCCTACAATTTCATACTAAAATTTCTCCTCCCAGTACTACCCCTCTTCTGAAAATAAACAACAGTAGCATTTCCAGTTCTGAGTCAGTTTAATTCCTCGGTCTATACATCAGTGACAATCTTGATTGGTCTATTCATGTTAACCAACTCACTACCAAACTTTCATCCAATACTTTTCTTATACAAAAATTAGTCAACATAGTGTCTCATGAATCACTCATTGCTTTTTACTATGCCAATATCTATTATCACTTGGCCTATGGAATCATATTCTGGGGTAACTCATCAGCCATTAAAGCACTCCTCTATGTTTCAAGCAGAACACCTGGATGCCCACTTTTTCAGTTTTTAAAATGTTTAACTTTTCCCTGTCTACATTCTATCTTGTCTCATGTTTGCAAGGAATAATCTCCATCTTTTCCCTTTCAACTCCAGCATACACAAAGGCTGCTTTTCTAATAAGTCTTTCAAATCACAGGTCATAAACCTGCTAACTCAAAAGGCCTACTATAGGGTCTATGAATATCTCAATGATAATTTGTAATCTTTTCTTTAATTCTAAAAACCTAGATATATTTGAGCTGTTTTAGATTTAATTTGTGTTTTTGTGATGATGTATGTAACTATTTTGGCAATGCCTATACTTCTTTATGTAGGCTTTGGTGAAATAAGCTTTGAATTTGAATTCGAAAGCTGCAGCATATTTATTGACTTTATGCATTTTATTATTTTTCACCACCCAACTTTTAACATTTCCCCATATCAGTTCTATGGCATTTAGTTCACAATGCATAACAAGTGTCCACAAAATCTTCCTTACCACTTTCTTAAATTATTTTATCAAGAAGGTACTTGAAACATTATATTTTTTAAGTTCAATTAATCCAGTTTTTGTAAGCACTGTCTTGAGTGTCATCTTCTAGCACCAGAGGCTTAATGCATCTCTGTATAAGCCAGTCAATAATTTGGGATTTCTTCCAATTCATTGTGGGATTTTTTGTGCTTTGATCTTACATTGTGTGATATGACGTATGATCTAGAAGCAAAGAAGATCTAACTGGAAGCCTGCCAAGTATTTGCCCAAAATATACTTCATAATGTTGCACATTCATTTCATAGTGATAGTCCAATTAATTTTCCCCCTCAAAGACAAGTAGAGCATTATCTTTAAGGTCCAAGAAACTGCTCTCACCACTGGAGTGCAATATTATTATGCGCTTACCAGCATATGCTCAATCCTTCTTTCAAACTGTTTAGTTCCTGGATTATCCCACAATCAAAATTAATGGAATCACACAAACTACTTTTTCCTGCCATGCGTACTTCACAGTATAATTTACTCCTCACAAGGTCTCTTGGTACGAAATATCTCCCAACCTGCTGCTCTGAGTCTTTTGATAGTGCAAAGATGGCACTGGTATGAAATGCACTGACTTTCCATGAGGACCAGCTTACTATTTAGATTTCAAAAGTAGAATCCCCAATATGCGGTTATGGTTGGAACTTGACTTAAATATTCATATTTCTCTCTGCTTAAAATAAGTTTCTAACGTTGAGAATAATTTTCGTGCTTCCCTAGATTATGCAGTTTCACTTCTCCTTTCATACCATCTGAGTTTAGATGCCAATGGTGATGGAGAAGAATTGAGCAACTTCAACCTTAAAACGTTGCTTTTCTGAGGACATATTCTATCGCACTTTGCATAAGTGTATCCCTTCACAATTCTCAAAAAGAAGCAGAGTTCACCAAAGAGTTCAAGGAACTGAAGACTTTCCTTCAAATACTACAGATGATAATTTAGGTATGGGCTATTTCTACAGTTTTCACTGAAATGGTATACCAAAGGGTATCCAATTCTGTGAAACCAGTAGGCTTCCAGGTAAAATCCAGGGTCTCCTGCATACAACAAAATATTCACGTACTATTCCCATCCCCAAACTGATTTTGTGGAATTACAAGTTGTTACCATTTAGTATGATCTCACAGTAGGCAGTGGCAATAATTTAGGAGTGTTTCAACATGAGACTTTTATACACAGCCACATTCCTTTTTCCTTACAGTGGTAATTTTCATCTGCACATGTCTGTGGTAACAGACATGTGCAGATCATCATGTAAACGGTTATTGTGACATTGCTGATGTTACAGAATTATCACTTCATTAATGCTCCTTCAATCACCTTCTCTAATAACACTTCTTCATATTTTCCACTCCCAGAGATATAGCAGTAGGACTTTTTGTAATTTGCGCACTGCTAGCAGATGATGTGACAACACTGTCGCTTATCCCTCAGACAAGTTATACTAATTTTATAATTAAGCTCATTAAACTACAAAAGTTACTTATTTTCAGTTCTTAGAATTTTTTTATGCATTGGAATTATTATTATCATTTTTAACATTGGGAATATAACTGTGCAATCAATTTTTCCTATGAACAAAACTCTAGGACTACATAGGTTTTAAACTTCCATGCTGAATAACAACATTATAATAAGGGTTTGGAAATTAAAAAGAAATTATCAGGCTGAAGCTGCTTTCATGCAACTCTGGTTGTATTTGCATTACCGTAAATTGTATAATTTTCTTCCATTGCATTTTATACATTACAAAAAAGCCACAACTCACAAAAAGTGCCATTTTTGGGGTTCCTTGGTTTAAATATTTCTACATGTAAATTAAGTTCTTCATCTGTGCCAGCAACAAAAATACCACGAAAAGACTATAAAATTACCTTTAGTTTGGTATACAAATATTTAATATGCACTGTGTATTAAACTAATAAATTAACAAAGACTAGGGGAAAATAATTAATAATCTGATAGTAGAGTACCTGAACTCTTTTAATTCATTCACATTAGACCCTGTCACTAGGTGGGGTGACACTCTAAGAGGCTGGGTTCAACATGAATGAATGACAACCTATCCTTAATGTGATTTCTTAAGCCCAACGGCAATATATGACAAACTGAGATTTTCTGGAATTAGCTTTTGCTTTCCTGGAAAACAGGAACTTTATTGTGCATGGTGCATGCACACCCTGCCACACACTGGAAGATGGATTGCAGGGTACATATGTGCCCAGACTCTTAATTTAATTAGACAGAGACTCAAGTATTGACTAAATTTAAAGTGAATATAAATTACCTTGACTTATGCTGAGTTCACTACTTGTCTTCCTAAGGTTATGAGAAACTGGTGGAGGGTACTTCCCAGGAGGATCACCGCCATCTTCTTGATGCTTCTTCCACATTGAGCTAACTATCTTGGGAGTTGTGTTTTCTTTGTGGTAGCCATTAACCATGGAAACCGCCACTTTACACTCTTCTTCAGCAGAATTCACTGCAAGGTCATGAAGAGAAACCGTCCTCGATGCATTTGAAAGAGCCCTTATCTCATTCCCATTATTTGACCTGAGAGTAAGTGATTCAACACTCTCTTTGTCTAATTTCTCTGCTGCATCTTTTCCATTAATTCCATTGTGTCTAGAGAAAATGGAAGATGTTGATGAAAGAGACCTCTTAAGGTTCATTGAAGATTTTCCCCCAAATGAGCTCACTCGTACAACATAAGACCCATTCTTAGCCAGTCCATTTTTCTCTCCTCTGACGCCATCCTTATACCCAGAATTGGTGTGAGCAGTTGGTTTGAATGTATGTACACTAGATGAAGGAGCACTGGTTACAGAGGATCTAGTTGAGATAGAGGCCCATGTCTCCAGGTAGTTCTTGTCCACCTCTCTGTCAGCTTCCCTCTCAATGTTCTCTGAATTAAGCATTGCAAACATGCTTCCACTGCGCTTCTCCAAGTGCTTATCATTATTTGTCTCTCTAGGATCCTCCCATCCCTCACTTGAGGGTGCCTTGTATGTTCCCATTCTGAAGTTCGGAAGATGGTTTGAACGTTCTCCTTCTCCTACCCAAACCTTCTGATGACTGGATGAGAAGGTGGATGGAATAGAAGCACTTTCAACCAGCCATGTGTCCTCTTTCACTTCTTCAGCTGTCCTCTCATCTTCATCTTCAAAACCAGTTGGTGGAGCAGGCAGTTTGTACTCCCATTCTAAGTCCTCATGCATTCCATCACCTTTTTCTTCTTGAGCAACACCATCTGCTGGGCCCATGTACTCCAATGAGGGTGGTGGAGATGGCAATACTGAACACACACCATCACCCTGTAAAAAATTCACTTTCATTAGCCAATCTTAACTATATTTCTACTTTGAATCGAATTGATAATTCCCATTTAAATTCTATTAAGACCATCAAAAGGAACTTACTACCACTACTACTACTTCCCACTATTAACATATGGATCCCACAAAAAATAAAATTTCTCCCCTATTGGCAGAAATTTTCCTTGAAAATCTGGAACAGAAACTCTTCTCTTCAGTTAATCCCTGAATCAGCTCTGTTGTCTACTGGCATAGGTATGCAGACAATGTTATATGAACATGGAGTGGAACTGAAAGGCAACTAAGCAGTTTTCTAAATATCCTCAATCAATTGCACCTGAGAATTTCTTTCATTGTAGAAACAGCCAAAGAAGGAATTCTAAATTTTCTGGATCTAAGCATCAGCATTGAATTCCTCTTACACAATTTTTCGATTTATAGAAAAGAAACCTATAAAAATCATGCTATTCTTGCTGATTCATGCCATCACCCATCCCACAAACTAGCCCCCTTCCACCCCCTCGTACGTAGACTTTTCGAAATACCCTTGTCTTCAGAGAATTTTCTAAAAGAAGTTACCATCATGAAGGACATGGCAACAGCCAATGGTTTCCCTGTGGAGACAATAGACCATCACATCTGCAAACAGAAAAAGAGGAAATGCTGCAACCGCATATATTGAACCAAGGACAATGAGACTCCCCCACGGCGCTGTTCCATCAGGTTCCTCAGGAAGATGTCTACACAGGTAGCGCAGCATTTTCCCAAGGAAAGGCTAAGGATAGTCTACAGACCCCCCATAAAGCTAGGTGACCTGCTGAAGAATGGAAAGGACAAGGTTGACCCAGCCCAGAGGAGTGGTGTTTTCAGATTAAGATTGACTGCCCAGGGATCTAAACAGGTCAGTGTGGGCGGCCTTTCACCAAAAGAAGGAAGGAACACAAAGCAGCCTTTTGCAATAATCACCCGAAAGTGTCCCAAATGGCTAATCACCTACTTGAGCTAAATCACCATTGCTCATGGAAAATGGAATATCTCTATTTCCAAAAGAAAGGCTATGCTTTAAACTCCTATGAAAAATTGGAAATTCTTAAAACCCTTTCATGCCCTAATGCCCTTACCGTCAATGACCATTGCTTACTATCCCCTTCCCCCATCCTCTTCACGACGGTCAAAACCCTAAAGACTAGCACCCCCTTCCTCTTAAAAGCCCCCTTCCCACCCACTTACATCCCCTCCCTCCAGCCTTCTTATATATGTGCTCTGTTTGAAAAGTGTCCTTACCTGATGATGACCCAACAGGTTGCCTTATTGCAGTTATCCTCCATATTTTCCTATCCTTTCATACAATTTTCGAATCAAAGTCATCCTCGAACTTGTTAATATATACCCTCTTATTCATTAGCCCTCTGACAGTCAAATTTTGTGAAAATCCTACCACAAATCTTCACATCATTTCTTAAAAAATTAATTTTGAAATTAAATAAAGATGTATGATCTTTTGATAATATATTTCATGATTTTCAAAGTGATAATTTCTAGTGGTTGAAACGCTGTGTCCAAATCTGATATAGAAGGTTAATCATAAGATTCAGTTATTTCTTAATTTTGTCCTGATTTTATGCTTTTGAATATGTTTTGTATTATTTAAACATATCAAGTCAAAGTATATAGTACATAGGTTGTATAACATTGCGTTCATCC